>CABFOV010001656.1:0-41507 GCA_902141375.1 Timema poppense
ACACACACACACACACTTAAGAGTGCAAACATTGCTACAACTATCATACATCAATATATACACGTACGATACTTGGCTACCGTGTCCACGACTCAGCACTACCAGTCCTAAACGCACTCACAAGAAGACTATTTACTACCTGGCTATTCGCACCTGTGCGCCCCCATCCGCTCTTTCCACTTTCCCGTTTCAGAGGTGGGTACGCTCACTACACTCGCAAAATTGTCACTATAACTATCCGTTAAACTATTCTTTCCCAATATTTTAAGAGGCTCTCCTGAGCCACTCTAATACACCACACTGAGAGTTATTATTGTCTTTTTTCCCCACAGGAAAATAATTATGATCACACGTCCAGATAGTATCCCGTGGGCTTCCTCTGCCTCGCAGTATAACGTCTCTCTGGAATAATCCCGGGTAGCACAAATTATTCCGGACTATTAGTTTTTGTTTCACCTTCATTATAAAAATCTAAACTAAATCTTACACGTGGGTGATTCACGTTGAATACGGTAGACTACATCTGATATGATGGTAATACCAATAATTGGTACCAGTACATGGGATGGCCCATAATTATTATGGGCCATCCCATGTACTGTGCAGTTTAGGTGAGGTTCCTTTACTGACTGCTGGCTGGTGCAGCCACATACGATCACCAACCTTATAGGCACTACCCATGCACTTCCAGTCGTACACATCTTTTTGCACCCGATGTGTTTTGCCAGGATGTTATCGCGTCAAACGATGTACAGTTTCTAAATTTGTTCTTAACTGCCGAGCATACTCTACGACACTGTCGGCAGACTCTGGTTCTCCATACATCACGCCAATTGGTAACCGTACCTCCCGGCCGAACATGAGATAGTAAGGGGTGAACTTGGTCGAACCTTGTGGACTGGACCGTTATATTTGTAGAACTTGTTGCAGAGCCTTATCCCAGTTGTCCTGAGATTTGTTGACGTACTGGGAAAGCATTGCACATAGAGTTCTAATGAATCTTTCTACCAGGCCATCTGACTGAGGGTGGTATGGAGTTGTGCGAGTTTTCTCTATCCCAAGAAGTCGACACATTTCTTGGAATAGCTTAGACTAAAACTGACGTCCTTGATCTGTATGAAGTTCCACTGGCACACCAAACTGGTAGGTGAACATTTCAACAATGAGCTTAGCTACTGTTGACGCTTCCATGTCTGGCAAAGCATAGGCCTCCGTCAATTTGGTGAAGTGGTCAGTCACTACAATAATGTATTTGTTTCCTTGTACTGTTTTTGGCAAGGGTCCCAGAATATCCGCAGCTACACGCTGGAGGGGAAATCCTGCGAGGGAAGTCCCAAAGGGTGCTCTCGGCTTGGTGGTCGGTGATTTCCTTCTCGCGCACTCATAACATTATCTACACCACAGCTCTACATAATTGGTTATCTCTGGCCAATAGAACCTATGTCGGATTTTCTCTAAAGTCTTTGTAACACCTAAGTGGCCACACGTAACCGCATCATGCAACGATCTTAAAATATAGGTAGGTAGGTGACGTGGCACTACAAGCTGAGGTATATCCGGCTTTTCTTCCAGTCAGCGACGGTACAGAAGGCCCCGATGTACTTCTAGTCATTTCCACTGCACCCACAACCTCATGTAGTTCTCTCCTCTACTGGATGCTTCACAGGCGGTTGGTTTCTCCTTGTCTTCCCGCTTTAGTTTAGCAATGTGTCCGATGGCTTCATCAGCACCCTGTATCAATATAATGTTCGTATCTGACCAATGAAGTGCCCAGCTTGAGTCATCTTGAGATATAGCGGATACCGGCAGCTCCTCCTGCCCACATTGTTTACATGGCAAACGTGACAGTCCATCAGCATTTCCGTGACTCTTTCCAGGACGATTCTCTACCATGAACTCAAATTCAGCCAATTTCTCTAGCCACCGGGCAACCTGCCCTTCAGGTTCTTTCAACTGCTGCAGCCAACGAAGAGAGTTGTGGTCTGTGCGCACTTTAAACGTGTTGCCGTATAAATAACTCCGGAAGTGTCGAGTTGCATACACCAAAGCCAACATATCTCTTATAGTTACACAATAGCGACGCTTAGCCTTTGTTAGCGCTCGACTAAGGTAGAATACTACGCGTTCTTCTCCCTCCTGTACTTGACTTAAAACGGCTCCGATGCTTGTCCCAATTGAGTCTGTACCCAAGATAAATTCAGTGTTCATCCTTGGATAGGCAAGAATGGGAGCAGATGTGAGACGTTGTGTCATCTGTTTAAAGGCACAATCACACTGTTCACTCCACCTAAACCTCTCTCCTTTATGTGTGAGCTGGTACAGGGGTGCCACGATGTTTGAAAATCCCTTTACATAACGTCTGTAATATGAAGATAGCCCCAGAAATGCCCTGAGTTCAGTGATATCACTAGGTATGGGATATTCCACCACTGCACGAACTTTTTCTAGCTCAATGGCCACACCTTCCTTTGAAATAACGTGTCCCAGAAACTTCACAGTTGTTCGAAATAGATTACATTTCGAATGTTTCACTTTTAGGCCAGCTTCCCGTAACCTCTTGAACACCTCACGTAGTCTACTGATGTGATCCTCAAAGGTTCTCCCAATCCCGATTACATCATCCAAGTACACCAATGCCGTATCCCACTGGAGGCCCGATAGAACTAGATCCATCAATCTTTGGTACGTGCTTGGGCCATTACAAACTCCAAAGGGAAGCACCTTGAACTCCCACAGCCCACCTCCTGTTGTAAATGCGGTCTTCTCACGATCCTGAGGAGCAACCTCAAACTGCCAGTAGCCACTCACCATATAGATTGTGGAAATTAGCCTCACACCTTCTATAGAGTCCATTAGATCGTCTATACGAGGAGGGGATACGCGTCCTTCTTTGTAATATCGTTCAGCCACCGATAATCTATACTAAACCTAGTTCCGCCATCTTTCTTATTCACCATAACAAGGGGTGAGCTACATGGGGAGGTTGAAAGTTGAATTACGTGATAGCTTGGCTGAGTCTAAATCAAATAAACTAGATGCCTTCTCGCCCTGGGTAGTTTTATCTCCAGACCCTACCGTCCCTGCCATGACGCATGGCATCAGTGATCCAATATTTGTCCCACTATATAAAGTTATTGGTTGTGGGTGTGGATTTAGCAGTCTCACTGGAATAGCCTCGTCCTTGGAAAATACTAAAACGCGGGCCAAGAAAACAACTCGTCTATCGTGCATCGTCGCTAGTTCTTCGTAAATTATTTTTATTGTGTAGTGAATTTTGTTCTAAGAGTTCTTTAACTCACAAATCCCCTTTTTAGCAGATAATTTCCTCATGTTATTCCATATCGTCTGATTTAAGGTGCATATTTAAATTAAATTTCGCTATAATTCCGGAAAAAAAGTTTTTTTAGTTTTTAATATCTTATGATTTTTAAAATGATTTTTCTTATAGTGCATTTATTTATTTACTATTATTAATGTTTATTGAAAGGATCGAATGTGTCGTGAAAAGTCACAGTAAAGCCTAATTCAGACTACAACGTCATGTTGACACGTGTCAACATATCACAACACATCAGTTTCAAGTGATTACACTGCTCTGATATATACGACGATGTGTGTATGTTGTGTACGATTGGTTTATAGCGTTTCAAAATGTTCACTAGGATCTCAATAAAGGAGTTTTATACCCTTGAATTTCTCACCCACAAAATAAATTAATCGAGAAAACTTTGATGCTTCATTATGTCTGACGAAAATGTTGATGTCCAGATCTTGGTTGATTCATGTCACGACATGTTAACACAGCGTCAGATAACACAAACATGTCACAACACGACACATCACGGCAGTGTCAACACTTCAATATAATTTATTGGGAAGGTTTTTTCACTAAACCGTCATGTGTTAACACGAAATGTCAGCCTAATCTAAATTCGGCTTAAGTAAAAGATTCAAATCACCAGCGGCGCAACCAGGATTTGTTCTTGGAGTGTGGGAGGTCGAATAAACTAGAGGAGTTCAGAAAGTGTGGTGATTCCTCGTTGCCTTCCACATCGAATTTCTACTAGCGTGAGCAAAAGAGTTTACCAATCTTGTTGGGAAAGCTATTTTCACATACCTTCCAGGATTCTTTTCCACTCCACAATATACATGGGACCGACGGTTTTACTTTCCCTCCGAAGGAAGTTGTGCTACGGATTTTTATCGGTCAAGAAATATCTGTCAGCCCGAGCTGGATTTGAACCCACAAACATCGGGTCCTGAAGCGATCACTTTACCTCAAGACCACCGAGTTTGGCATATTAACTTTATAAGTAACAAATCAACCTAGAATACCATACCTGAATGACTTTCAATCAATGTTAGTGGTAGAAAGTGGGCTTCCTATCAAAATCTCAGTTCAGATACCCCCTTCATTCCCACAAATATGTTGTATTCCGATTAATTAATTATAAGAACTGAGACAAAACTAACAGGCCGCTCAGTCGGGGCAGTCAATCTCGTGATGGAAGGCAACGGAGGCAGTCCTTTCTTTATCAGCATTAGATACCTGCACCGACTTTGTTCAGTTGCAGTCCTCAAAGCGAACACACACGTGCAAATTTGATCATTTTCTTCGAAGTAAGAACCCTTATTAATGTGTAACCTTTGTTATTTTTACTGTATTTTCATTTTACATAGCCTACGTAAATTATATTATTATTATTATAACAGAGTCTTAGTACTCGTTCGGGTTATACGGCGATGTGTAAATGGTGGGGTTATTGTGAGATGAAATGGAGGACCTACAGTTTAACGTGGGATCCGAACAACGGTGAAGGCCTAGCATTCCACACATTCACAAGTTGTGATTAATACACGTCTCATTTGTACATTATTTGTTTGTTTGCTTTAAGCTTTAGTTATTTTTAAATAAATGTATGTATAAATTAAATACAATGTGCTTTCTTAAAATGTCACACCCCTTTTATTTTATTCATACCTTTTTTTGTAATGTTAGAATGTATTTTTCAGTTCAATGGTTAAAATCTCGTTTAATTGGGCTAAAGTGATCCAGTCCCGATGTGTGTCAATTAACAGGAATATCCTGTACTGTATCCCTCACTACCGCCCAACGCAAATCAAACAAACAAAATGAGAGCCATGCCGAGGAAGAATGCTTTGTCTGAGTCACTTTCTTTCTCGCAAACTGTATTAACATAAACAGCACCAGGATATGTTTCGCACGAAAAGTGGAGTCTATTTTAAGCGCCGCCAGAGGTCGAACTAGGAACCCCGCCACGAAGAGGTCTGTTCAAACAAACGGGACGTGAAAACAACCCAAATTAACGTTGGATAAAGGACGTTCTAAATAGAATCCAGCAAAAAAAAAACTACTATTTTTTTTAGATTCAGATAAACACGTCAAATTAAATAAACTTTTTTTTTGTTACCACGTCTTACTACCCGTTGGGTTCATACGCATAAGTTATTTAAGTTACTAACTTCGCTTAAGTGTTGAGGAAGGTTGAATTTAGAGAGAGCGAGGCCGCATTTGCGTAGAGGGAGGGTGAAAAACCATTTAGGCATTGATGCGTCGTCCTCTCATAGCACATATACGTTGTCTGACACTTTAGCCCAAAGTATCCCGCATATTAATCTAGGGATAATTGGTTCGATTCCCGGAATGATTTTTTGCTAAAAATTTGAATGTATAACCTTTCACAAAGTTACTAAGTTAACGGTAGCACTACACGACATCTCACCCTTCCCCTGCAGTTACTGAGTGACGTCACACTCTTGTGCTCCCATCGTTTCGAAGAGTCTTGAGTTTTATCAGTACAGAGTGTACTCCCGTCAAAACCCGACAAAATTCAAGGGTGGACCTGTACAGAGGTCAAGGTCAGATGTCTCCATTTAGTTTAGAGGTCACTAGGTCATAGTCGGCCTAACTATATTGGAATACCCGCATCGGTGATCGAATAGTTTCGAGGCGTCACTCTCAATAATATAGACTGAATTGCTGGTGGCAGAGATAACGGGGTTCGAATACCGGGCAGGTGTATTGAAGGTTGGTTTTTTCCACTTACCTCCTCTCCCTCCCCCGCCAATATTTCCTCTTAATCAACCTTTCACACATTAGCGTAATTAGTAGGTATGCGTATAGCCCGAACGATAGTAAGGCGTGGTACTATCAAAACAAATTGATAACATGTTATTATATTATTAATATTTTTTACAGACATTGATAATATCACATGACTTGCCGTATGGATACATGAAATTAGATCTATGAACTTTTCTAGCTCTCATATAAGACCCTAACTATGAAAATTAGACTGTAGTTTAGGTTAGTTAAGTGTGTACAGTAAAATGTTTGTTGTGGCTGCCACACTTGTGCTTTGCACAGAAACAAATTGCAGACCAGACACAGACATTCTGCAAGAATGCGGTCCGTGTACAAAGGGAGAGGCGTCTCGAGACGAGACTTAATTAGTTCAGTGTTTTATTCTCGAGAAGAACGCGGCTCAATCTGTTCCGAGAAGTCGCTAAAGCAATTTACCTTGTCCGAGCATGAATCCAAGACTGCCACAACCACTCCCGTCATGACCCGGAATTCAAACCCAGGACTCTTTGAGACTCGAAAAAAATAAATCTCGCAGTTTTTAAAACTATAAACTTTCCCGTGTCTCTCGTGATACAAACCTGACTATTGGCATGTAAAGGAAACGTATCAGTATTTGCGTAAAAATAGAATCAGTAACCATATATGAATCCCCTCCCCAAATAGACACAGGTCGGAATTCAACCCCCTCCCCCTTCTGTTTCAGGGAAAGTCAGACAAGACGATACTGACCTAATTTGTCATCAACGTGCCCTACAAACTAACCTAACCTTAAGAGCACACAAAGACAGACATAGCTCCAGGAAAGGTAGATAGCATCTTGCGGATAAGATCAAACTATAGTCGGCCCGCTGGTTAAAGAACCTTTCCTGACGGTTCTAGAAGTTAAACTACATTCACCACTCGAGTTTACTTGTATGGCAGCTCAAAAAGTTACTAGAAATAGTCCCTAGTGTATCCCTACACCAACAGCTGATATCGGTCACTTTGGATAACTGTAATTAAAACAGTATGGTACTGTATGAATATGATAGTTAACCAAAGTAATTTAGGCCAATATTATTTATATTTATTTGAGGTCGGTCACAAAGCTTGTTCTATTCCGCTTAGCAAAAAATGTTCACAGCACTTTCACAAAGGGTCTAACAAATGTAGGTAACGTAAAAGTGGCGACCGACAAGTTTAAGCCATGTGATTGATCACGACGTAAAAAATTTAATTACAATGGTGCACCCAAGCAGTTGATACACATATTTTTTTATTAGGTTAAATATTTAGAAATATAATAAAATAATAATAAAATAATTTATTATTTTTAAAAAGATTACAAGTATTTTCCAAGTAAATATGATGCGATGACTGTATTAATGTATGCACTATAATAGGCCTACACATTATAGATAAATAATTTTGACCCGCCTCGGTGGCGAAGTTGGCTTACGCTCTAGTATCATGTTGAGCTCGACTTCCAAGGACGGGAAGATCGAGAGGTTCGAATCTCGGTCAGGTGGACTGGGGGTGGTTTTTCATAAATGGTTTTCCACTCTCCTTCCACAAAAATGCGGGTTCACATCCTTTAAATTCAACCTTCCCAATGAGTGGTGGTAAATAATGACAGCTATCAGAAGATGTAAAAAACGTTAAAAGAAAAACATAACTAAAACATTACTCATTTGTTTTGAAAGTTTTGATTTCTAAAAGTGACAACAAATCAATGTATATGGTCTTGAAGATCACATGGTTTGACGAATAAATACCTGAAAGAAGATGTTGGTAGCTTTGGCTATGTCGGTCACCACCACTCCAGTGGAGAATGTGCTATACATGGTGTTCCAACTTAAGACATCCGTCACTAACAATAGAAGTCAAGAAATGACTCGACAAACCCTGGTGGTACACGCTAAAATAAGTAGTAGTAGTAATAATTAGAATAATAAAGTAAAATGTTATCAATATTGATGGGAAAAAGTTCTAAATGTTCCTTCTTCTAATGTGCACCTATGCGCCATGGAAAAGTATCCTACACTACTGTGCACTTATGCACTATAGAAAGTGTTCTACCTACACCTCTCATTATTGAATAGTGAGTGGTATATAAATTTTTGGCAACAGAAATGTATTGAACTTGTCACATATATAAATACATTCTTTTAAGTATAGCAAGAAAACCCCTTGTCAAGGTTTAAAACAATTATTAGCATATTTTAAAAGGGAGTCTAGATGTGGTTGGGAATGGCGCTTCCAGCATTGAAAGCACAATGCCGCCATTTAGTTCTTACCGGCTACAGTTGAGCGTTTAATATAGTATTATTATTAGCACCGCGTCTTACTACCCGTTCGGGTTATACGCACTAACGCTAATGTGTAATGGTAGGGTGATTGTGAGAAGATGAAATGGAGGACCTACAGTTTAACGTGGAATCCGAACCACGGTGGAGACCTGGCATTCCCCACATTCACAAGATGTATTATCAGAGGTGAAGGAAGGGTTTGGTAAAGCGTTTAATATAGAATACACAAAATTAGTTCCAACCGAATTTATTAATGTGAAAATTTAATTTAAAAAAAACCTAAATGTTAGATTTCAATTAACCCTCTCGATTAAGGTGTGTTAGGAGGTAGCGCAAGCAGAGTACAGGAATTTTTCATTATTTATGTCAAACAACTTTTTTTTTTTGCCAAAATAAATAAAATGTTAGCTCAATAGATTAGTTTTTTTTAAACTTTTCAACATAATATATACATCTCAACGGTATATTTTCTCTTCATTTAAAAAGTTTCTCATCTAATGCCACATTGCTCATGATGACAAATATCCAAGAACTGTCGAGAACTACCACGTGGAAAACAGAGCTGGGACAATAGATTCTTTGAGCCCTATGGTAAAACTCTCGCAAGAAAGGCCAAAGCTGTATTAATATGATAGGTAGGTACCTAATTTATTTACTAAAAAAGTTCTCTCTTTGATCGCTGTTTAGGATGAAAGAGACACGACAAATAGTTCGACGGTTGCACCAAGCCTTTAACAATTTTAAAAAAAATTCAATCTTAAATATTTTCACATTAACTTAAATTGTATATTTTTAAAGATTCGAAATTCGAAAGAAAACTTAAGATTCGAATTCAAGAAAATATATGATTCAGATCCATCTATAATAGAAAATAAAACCAAACATCTCTACTGGAGTTGTATTTTATTTTGGCCCAAAACAAGTTTTTGTCATAAAAACTGCAAAAATCTAAACTTTAACTCGCGCTCCTTCCATCACCACCTCAATCTCAATCTTTTATCCAAGGTTTTCAATTTTGTGATACTGTCCCATCTTCATTTCACTAACGACGAAAACAAATAAATTGTAGTTTTTGAAAGTAAAGTTGATGTGCGCATGCGCCTCGGTAGATGCGATATAGAAGACGAGTTGCATGCAGGGCCGGTAAATACTGTCCCTGCAGTCTAGTCTGTGGGGTGAGAGGGGACATTATCTCCATTGATTTTACCTCCTACTTCTATCTCGAAGCTGACGAGGAATCTATTACAATTCACAGCCACACTGTCAAGTCAGTCCGGCAATATTCACACCTGCTATGTTCATCGAGATCTAGAAGACCTGGGTTCGGTCCTTGATACTGCCTAAAATAGTTTATCGGGGAAACGTTAACGCTGGTATGATTAGGTATCAATGAATAGCAAGGCACACGATGAATCCTGGTTAGTTACTTGATGGTAGAGCATTAGCACGCTAAGATAAGGGTCCAGGGTTTAAATCCTGTGTCCAGGTAGATTTACGAATATAAAATAGTATAAGGATCTCCCTAGCTCTATTATTCATATATTACGATTCATGGTTCCAGATCTGGGTGTTTACGCTTAGGTTTTGACGCAATGTGTCAAGTTAGCTTGCGAGTTGAGTTCTGATACATTTGTATATTTAGAAAAGTATGTGTATATTCCTTATAAAAATAAACCGAAAGCATGTCCTTGTATTGTGGAAACTATCGTAATTTATCTTGTCACCACGTCCTACTAACCATCCGGGTTTTACGCTTATGTACTAATTACGTTGTGTTGATGAGGTTTATTGAATTTAGAGGAATTGTTCCCTCATTTTCGTAAAGAGAGTTGAGAGTTATTTAGAAAAAAAACTCAATACACCCGATTGGGATTCGAGCCACGATCTCCCTCCCAGTAAGGGCATTGCCATGGGGACTAAACACCCCTCAGCCCTCTCAAAAGGCCCTTACCACTCGACAAAAATCAATCAAACCCGGCTGGGCTCGAACCAGTATATTTGAAAAGCGGTCGGTGAGGAGGGCCTGAAGCTTCACGCTCTCGACCGAACCATACTGTACCGCGGAATACAGGGTGTTCATTGTTCCCCGGCGACACGTGTTCCCCACGTGTCGGGGACTGGAAACAGCCCCACCCTCAAAACCCGGGCCGCTAGCCTCGCCGACCACTATGCTCAACCAATCACCCTCTAAATTAAGATGTGTCTGGGTTCGAACCCGGACGATGCTGCAAACAATCAAGCACTCTAGCATGTGTACACTTCATTCGCCCTGAAAGGGAGCAAGATTACCTCACTTTGTTCCACTATGGTGTAGCCTAAAAGAAAGGGGCAGTGTAATCGGTAAGGTTACGACTGCTCCTTTCACTGTAAGCATTCTGTGACCGGAATATTTCGATTGAACGCTCCAAGGTGTCCCTATGTGCACCTTTTGTTCTGTACCAACGTGCCTAATTTCGAGTTCGGGGTGCGGGTGTGCTAATTAAGTTTGAGCCTCGGTCAAATACTTGGTGCAGTTTTTCCCATAAAATTTGTTTCTAGTGTTCGATCTACCTCTCTCTTCGTCCGAATACGGGTCCATTTAGTGATCATCATTCTCTCCTAGATATATAACCTGGTACAATATATACACTCCTGAGACCATATATACACTCCTAGAGATATGACCTGATACCATATATACACTTCTGAGACACACTCCTAGATACATGACCTGAGACCATATATACACTCCTAGAGATATGACCTGATAGATACAATATAGACACTCCTGAGACAAACTCCTAGATACATGACCTGAGACCATATATACACTCCTAGAGATATGACCTGATGCCATATATACACTCCTGAGAGACACCCCTAGATATATGACCTGAGATAATATAATCTCCTGAGACACCTACCTAGAGATATAACCTGATACCATACATACACTTCTGAGACATTCCTAGAAATATAACTTTATACACTCTTCTAGAAATGTAACCTGAGACTATATAATTATATGACCTGAGATAATATACACTCTTTATACACTAACCTAGAGATATAGCCTGAGAGACAATATATATATATATATACTCGTAGCGCTATAGCCAGAGACTATTTGTACACTCGTAGCGATATAGCCTGAGATAATATGTACACTCGTAGCGATACAACCTGAGATACACTTATAGAAATATAACCTGAGACAACATGTACACTCGTACCGATATAACTTGAGACTATATGTACACTCATAATGATATAGCCTGAGACAATATGTATATTCGTAGCGATAGCCTGGGGCAATATGTAAACGCCTAGCTATATAATCTGAGATATAACCATAAACTATTGATTTATTTCCAAGATGTTTACTATCGCGGTTCAAAACTAAACATGGCACGTCATAATTCCATTTCCCCACACCATCAAATATTTATCTCACAGTTTGTTACCTTAGCACGTACACTAATAGGCACAACATATGATAAGCCATAGCAATGAGTGTAATTACTTCCCCAAGAAGGTGTTAAAGGTAGATATAGAGCTCGTAATTTGACAGAAGACGGAACACACAGACGCGGCACCGTGAACCGACTGCGGTGGACTGACTGAGCGGCGAGCATCGATCAGCTGACTGACTACCGGGCCAACACGAAGGGACACGAACACAGGACCTTGCCGACCAGATCCTCAAGGTCGGTACTTCCTATCTGGACTAAGGTGCCGATATAGTGACAAAACCAAGGAGGGCGTACAATTCGAGTGTAGTCTATTAACCGATAGATGCTCACGGATATCAAATGAAGGCGTCTCCGTCTTTATAAAACTGTAACTCACCCTTCGCTCTTATTACCTCTCCACCCGCCAAGGCCAGGGCCGACGCAAGGTTTCATACACCCCAGTTTTATTCTACACACTTTAAATAAACCTCACCTCCTGCGAGACGCGATATAATATCGGCAAATATCACGGCAAATATCGGACGAAAAAAAAAAAGATAAATAAAAACAACGTGGCTCTCTCTTCCTTCCCCCAATCAATGCGTGCAAAAATACTACCCCTTTTTCCCTTAACTTTCTCTTAATATTTTTCCGAAGTTTTTAATTATAGGACTAAAGCGATCCGCCGACAAAGCTACCTCGAATTTCATAAAAGTGAAAATTGTTAGCCGAGCTTTAAAAAAATTTATATTCTTAGATAAAATATTTAAGTGTTATTTATTTATAAATGTTTATTAGCTTATTTAATTTAAAATTGTCCTTTTCTTAACACTAAAACATAAAATTTAGTTGATATGTTCCCCTAGGTCCTAGGACCCAGGACCCTGCAACCGCACAGACTAATAAGCGATATGACGCCTGATGTGTTAGACAACCTACGTGGCACACATACGAGGCGGGGAATATAACGAGCGCGGGATTCTGGTAGAAATAAACTTTTATCAAATACCAACTTACGGTCAACATTGATAAAATTTTAATTTATTAATATTATTTTATAGTTATTGATAATTTATCTATCAAAAGTGACAGTTGCAGATTACATGACTTGATATACAAAAACGTGAAAGTAGATCTAATAGCTTTTCTACCTGTCAAGAGAGGGCCATTGTGAAAACTAGACTGCATGTTGGTTCAGAACAAACAAGAACATAGGAATATAATTTTTTCGTGCCGGAGGGGGATCAGATGGAGCAGCAATATACAGTTGACGTAATAATTAGGGCTGTGTGAGTAGGCATTTTTCATTTTGAGTCGAGTATTTTTTCGAGTATGAGAAGTATTTAGAAATGTTTGTACAAGAAATACATCAAATTGAATTTCTGTATGGATCCATGAATAAACCATAAATAAGTGCTAGCAAAACCTTTTTGGATTTATCTTTATGTAAGAAAATGTATAGACACACAAATATGAATTTTAAAATAAATTTAATCTGATTATACAATTTCCAAGTAAATATTGAAGAACTATTATTTGGATCCAAATTATATCTTAAAATCAAATGAAATTAATTAATATTGGAATTTAGAGAAAAATATCGAATATTTTTTGAGTTCTGTAAAAATCTTAAGGCTTGAGTACGAGCAGCTACTAAAACTCGACACGAACTCTCAAACTTTCGAGTAATTGCACACCACTAAAAATAATATATCAATATCATTCTTATAAAAATATATAAATGTAAGGCAAAGAGGGGAGTGTGTGTATTCCAAGTAAAATCTTAACAGTTAATAATAAATATATTTAACTCCTTTTTTCAGAACCATCAACTCATTTCATTCCAAGAAACACCCTCTGATACCATAATGGCATACCAAAAACCATCTATAATTTGAAATGGTGATTAAGTTAGAGTGACAATTTGGGTAGTTAACATTTGGCTAGTGTCATGAACATTGAATAGAATAATTTTAAAAAAAAACTCAGTTAGGAGGGTCCTAAGCCCTTTCCCCCTCTTTCCATTCCCCACCTTTCTATGCCTATGGGAATAAGCATACCTACCCAAAACTTCCCAGCCTTCAACAATCTAGCCCAGGAGTGTCAAACTCGTTTGATCCTAAGGGCCAAATTGAACGTTCAAAATACTTAGGGAGGAACATAAAAAAAAATAAGACTATTCCCATTAACTTAAGTACACTTAGTTAAATATTATTACAAAAAGAGTAGGCCCTCTAAAATAATAAAACATACTATTTTTTTACAAAAAATTTGAAACCTTTTATTTAAAATAAAGATGTTTATATCAGACTTTAAATCTTATGCTGAAGTCGACTCCATAATATGACAATTGTGTGTGGGTCCGTAAGGTGAGATTTTAATGACAACTTTTTCTGTTCATTTACATTTTTTAAAATCTGATGCCGCTATGCTCATGACAGATATTCACCAACTGTTGAGACCACCATGTGAAGAAAATTAAACTCTATCTGGAGCAATATTATATTTATTTTAACAAAAAAAGGTGTTACTATAAAACAGCAAAAACCTACCCTTCACTCACATGCCCTACATCCCCACCTTAATACCGCTGAAAAAATGATGTGATGTTTTATATTTTTAATATTACTACATTAATTAATCTTTATGCCATTTCAGCAACATTTTTTTAGCACTGAATTTTACTATCCATTAGGGCTGTATGCTTCTGTACTAATGTGTTCAGGGTAAGTAAAGTTAAATTTCAAGAAAGCATAACCACATTTGCATGGCGAGAGTGGAAATGCATTTAGGAAAAACTCCCCTCAGTACACCCGACAAAAATCGACCCTGATCTCCCAATCTTCGGCAGTCTAGTCTATTGTGAGCATAGTGTCACATGCAGCCACTGAAGCAGATAGCAACATTAATGATTATTATGTTGCTATTCAATCCACTTAAAAAAATTTGATTTTACTTTCTACTAAGATCAAAACAAATGCTTCTAAATTATTTGACAAGAGCTAAGAGTTTTTTTAATATATATCTAAGTTCATCAAATTATTCCACACTCACTACTTGTGTAGATTACAAAGATGAACAAGTATTCATTAAACAAGTGCTTTATGCTTGGCTTAAGAAATTGTTTTAAACAACACATCAAACATGATGGTTTTACACTTAATGCCGTCATATATCCCCACAAATGATGTATTCTTCGCACCATCAGACTTACTTGCTGTAACTTTTGATTGAATTTAGTGGACAGCCTTTATTTTGGTTTAAAGTAGTTGCTGCAGCCCAAATCAAATTGGCCCGTGATATTTTTCAGCGGCCCAGTCTACCCTTGTGAATCAATCGATTCGTGAAAAAAAAAGTAGCCTATGCCTGTTAGTAAAGTTATAAAATGTTGTAATCACAAAGTCTGGCCCAAGTAAGCGTTAAACGACCTTTTACATACTCACAGCTGTGTCCTCAGAATCTAGCAACAATCTATTTCTAACAATTTGGTTACTGTACTAATTTTCTATAAATTTTACAAAGTAAGAAGTATTTTTATTTGTTAATAAAATTTGTAATAAAAGGAAAGATGTTATTAAAAATGTTTCAAAGACACCAAAAGATGTTAAAATTAGGAGTTGTTCCATTTTTAATATAGGTACTTTATATAAATGTATCTCTTGAATATTTATAACATATGTTTAATTTAATGTTGTGTGTTGTGTAATTTTACAACATACAACTTTGAGCATAGCCTAAATAATTTTTTTACATTTTGAAAAAGTATTGTCTTTAGTGACTACAGATGGACCTGAATTACTTTTCCTAAGAATTCCTTGTGTTTTAGTACATATTTTTGTGCTGATGCCCTTAAGAGTTCTTGTTTTAGTTCAAATCCCAAAGGAACAAATTAACTATTTAAAAACATGCAAAGTCCCTCAAAATCACCCCCTCTTACCAGTACTGTAGTAAGAGATAAAAATGTAATGTTCACAAAAAAGGGTGGATTGATTTTATTTAGTAGAAAGGCTAATAGAATAAAGTGTGTGTATATACACTTGTATGTGTCAGGTACCTACCACCATTTTAAACATTTTAATAAGCAATATATAACTTAATTGACCAATATCCATGGGCCTAATTGGTATGTTTTGTAAGTGTTAATATTTCATTATACCTGGACTTGAATATAAAAAAAATTAAGGCTTTGATCTGATGAGTGATATTCTTGAAACATTAATAAATCATTCGACTCTAGCATCTTTTCGCCAGTGCCCAGCTTTCCCCCGAATGAAACAATTATTCACTACTTCTTCAATACTTGAAATATTTGAAATTAGTTTGTAATTTGGAGCAAGATTAACTTTAATTCTAATGCTAGAAATAATTGAATACATATTGCAATAATCCTATAAAAAGTTTGAAGAATATTTAGAGACTTAGATTATTTTTTTATAATAGGGTTATGACCCTATTTTAACAGTGTGGAAAAGTAAAGACGAAATATTGTTCTTAATACATGAGAAAATTTAAATAATGAGAGTAAGATTCACAAACAAATTCGCCAACTTTTTAACACTTCATTTGCCAATACATTCGGCTTGTTAAATAAACAATAGATAGATAAAATAAAAAGGAGTTCTAATAGCTACTAAACAAAAATTTAAATCAAATACACATCCAAACACAGAAATAAAATTGTAAAGGCAAACATGCAATATCAAAATCAAAGTTGTAATTTTAAAATAACAGAAACTATAGTTGCAGTAAACTATCAAATATTTTAACTATGAAAAAATACAAAGTATAAAAGCTTCCCTAAAATATAACCTTACTATTTGATTAATATGCACGCAATTAAAAGTAGTGACAACTTACCTCTGACGGTGACATCGACGCCATTGTTTTCCTGCCGGACAGCTGATATCTTTTGTCAACAAAAGAAATTTAAGATTTTTTTTAAAATGGCTGTGTGTTGCCAACCTAAAATATGTTATAACCTTGTTTATTTACTTTCTCTGTGTATACATACTATAAAGCTTATTTCTGCAATAAATGTCAAGTATTGTTAATAGTTCATTTGATAGAATAAATAAGAAAATAAGCTATGTAAATTAACTATAAGAAATAGGAGTGCTAGTTACTATCGGTATTTAAAATGTCACCTCCACATATTTGAAATTTGTAACCACTTGCACAAAACAAATAAAGTTAACATATTGTCTTCGTGGATTATATATAGCATAATTAACAATGAATTTTGGAGGCACGATACGATTGAACCGTATAGGAGTGTGTATTATAATAGGAGTGTTCGTTTTGTTTCTTCTGTACATGAGTAGCAACTCGTCCGGTGGCGACGCGAAAGTACCTGTAGTTAAGGATGTGTCTGACAATAACTCGATAAATTTGAGGAAACTGTTGATCGCTGCTATCCAGGTGGCTGAGAAGGGAGGAAAGGAAGTTGTCGCCGTAAAGAAAGACAACAATCTGGACGAGGAGACTAAAGGAAAGACCAAAGAAGGTGTCAATGATCCTGTGACAAAGGCAGACTACAAATCTCACTGTGTCATGTACTACAGTCTCAAACATTGGTTCCCGACCCTCAAGGTGACCGGATCAACCATATTTACTGCCAGTTTTACAATTCCCTTTGCTTTTGTTTTCCCACATTGTTTTTTTAAATGATTTGATACTTCTCTTTGAGCAGGTAATCTCGGAGGAACATTCATCTGAAAAAGACTGCAGCAATCTGCTGTTTCTAGATCTCGACTTAAACCCCAACACTGTGACATCCAGCTCTATCTCGCTACCTGACGAAATGATCCCACCAGAGGATATCACTGTATGGATAGACCCCCTCGATGCCACTAAAGAATATACTGGTATGAAACACAGTTTGGGTACTGGTATGGCACGAATGGCCTCTTATAGGTTGTCAACTATACCTTTAAATCATAAATTGCTTCTGTCATTCCAAACAGTAAGTGTGTAAACAGGGACAGATTCTTTTGTGCTCACTGACTCCTCCTCGCTCTTTTGTGTGTGTGGTTGTGAAAAAAAGATATTTTCAATAGCAAATCTTTTTTTTCATAAAGTTAACACCATACTAGTCATTAGCGACTTATTTAAAGGGGTTTAAATCAAGAAGGTAGATTAGAAAAAATGCACTCATATTAGCATAGTAAGAGGATGGGAAAATGACAATGAAAATAGTCCAAAGTACACCCGGCTGAGATATGAACCTCAATATTTCCTTCACTGGCAATCCAGAAAACCACCCTCAGGACACCTGACCAGGACCCTGATCTCCCTGTCATCGGCAGTCCAGTCTATTGTGAAAGTGAAACCTTAAGACCTACCGATTATAATAGTTATCCAAGTGACCACTCCAAAAAAATTATAATATTTGGTGGGCCAGACATTTCAATCAAACAGTAATTTGGAATGTTGTTAGATTATACTTTTGTAGTTTAAATGAGGGAAGGGTGGGGGAGAGTGAAACGTGGTTTGATATTAGGCTGTATATAATATAGATATATTTCAGTGAAATTTTTAAAAATGTAAGAGTTAGACGATTTTCATCATCAAGCTTCCTTTTCCTAGGCTTACTCATAGTATAAAGTGTCATTCTAGAAAACTTACAATAAGACTAATTTCAAGCAACGCACTCCGCTCTTACTATAAATAACGCACTAACAATAAGCCAGGCTGGCGAGACATCGGCTGCTGTTGGGTGGAGGTGAGGTGTGAGTCACTCTCAGCCACCTTGTTGCCAGGTCACTTGCATTGTTCAAAGTCGAAAACAAGAATATGTTGTATAGCTCAGCCGTTATGTCATGGTGCTTGGAGGAAGAGATACTGGGTCTAGAGTGCACACCACTGGAGGGTAAGCTTGCACTCCCTTGTAAACACACGATGTTTGTGGCGCCAAAGACCAAGTAATGCTAGGCTTGCAGCTTCCCCCAACACTGATAAGAGACAAAGATCTCTCTGGCCGTTCAAGGTCATACATACCGTCTGAACTATACAACGCATCACCAGTGATACAGTAGTTGGACTTTCAATCCGCCGAGCTTGATGAGCCAGATGTGGCCTGCGGGCTGCCATTTGAATAGCCCTGCCTTAGACCATTCGGTTACCGAAGCAGATGTTCAATTGTTGTCACACTCATATCAGGTTGTGCCTTTGTAAATAGTTGACATAAATTTAAAGTAGGCCTTGATATTTTGACTAATGTTACAGAGAACCTGCTCGAGTATGTGACGACGATGGTGTGTGTTGCTGTGAAAGGGAAACCAATTATTGGTGTTGTGCACAAGCCTTTTGCTATTGAACCCAAGACTTCATGGGCTTGGTTTGCTGTTGCCCACACACCCAACTTAAAACCTATCAACGAGGCAAGTAATAACATTTGTACGCCTACCTACTATAATATCAGGGAAGTGATCCTAAATATTTATTGATTCTGGTTCCAATTCTTGCAATAAACATTTTAAAGTTTCAATTCTAGTTCAGGTTAGGGAAAAATAAAAGTTCCTGCTCTCTTTGGTTCTTAATTTGGTTGTGGTTCTTTTAATCTAAATATCTATACTATCTTTATGAAATTTTAGAATAGAAAAAATAGGCCTTTTAAATATAATTTATAACAAAATAAAAGTTATATAGACTATATAAAAAAATGTAAAGATATAAATTATCATAATTCTTAAGCCAAATAATTGCACACTTTTTTTCTTGTTTATCATTTAAAAAGGAGATTTTTATATTTATTTTTATCTATCATGTTATAAAATAATAATAAAATTTATTTTACCTCATTTTCAAATTAACAATTAGAGAGACTTTTTTCTATTCATATTTCAAATTGAGAAAAACATTGAAATTATCTATAATTAGTTTGACAAATCCAATTAGGCCTACCTACTTGTAAAGATAAGGAAATTGTGAATATTAAATGATTTTAGTTGATTTGCTTATAAAAATGATAAAATTTGTCTTTCGGCAATGTTTACACAGATAATATTTTATGCTTTGGCTTAGTGAGTAAAATGCTAAAGGCCTACACAATGTGCAGCCATTCCTCATTAGTGCCTACTGCTAAGTGCTTATTGACACTTTGATAATCTCTCTTGGAAAATAAATACATCCAACCTTGACAAAAAAATCCTGAGGAAAGGAAATAATAAAGTATATTTAAAATTAAAATTAAGTAAGAAGGGGGTGACCTGGTGGTCTAGGGGTAAGGTGTCGGACTTCTGTGCTGGGGTCCATGGTTCAATCCTCGGTCCTGGCACAGATTTATCTGATTATCAACCCCTTCTTTCACCTCTGACAAGACGTGTATTAATCGCAACTTGTGAATGTGGGGAATGCCAGGTCTCCACCGTGGTTCAGATTTCATGTTAAACTGTAGGTCCTCCATTTCATCTCACAATCACCCTACCATTACACATTAGCGTAAGTGCGTATAACTCGAACAGGTAGTAAGATGCGGTGCTAATAATAATAATAATAATAATAATAATAATGTAAGAAGAGCATAAAATTCAATTTTAGAAAAGCATTATGAAACCTTATAACCTTTAAGCACTGATAAGAACCTTTATTAACCTAAATTTATATCAATTTCGATTCTGGTTCTGATTCTTAAGAAAATTATTTTTAAGGTTTCTGTTCTGGTATTTTAATGGCAAATACCTCAAATATTCATTCATTTCTATTCATAAGTTTGTATCATTTAGTTTGTAATGACCCAGCTGTAGAGTTGTACATTATAAAAATCAATTTTAAAAATTAATTTATGTCGCTGGAAAATAATCAGTTAAAGAAGTACTGTATTATAATTTAAATTAATCACTTTTTTTCTTCTTCTAAAAGCAGGTGTTATTTTGTTCCTATAGGGTGATCTGAGCAAAACACCAAAGATAATTGTGTCAATATCACATGCTGGACAAGTAAAAAACATATCCGAGCAAGCGTTTGGGAAGAACGTTGAAGTGATTTCAGCTGCTGGAGCAGGTTAGTTAATCTGAAATTTCAACACAACCTTATACCAGGCAGTGCGAGAGGAGATGGTTTGTTGAGTTTAATTTTGGATGTTTTTTCACTCACAGACCCATATCACCTAAAACTTAACATTAGGCTTTACTAAGTTCCTCATTGTATTTACTATTATTCGAATCCTTGAGACCTTAATAACATTTCCAACTTGTTGAAGTTATTTTGCGAAGCGGGTTACATCTTAACTCGACACACCTAAGCACATTATGCATTATCACACTTAGACACTGATATCGGAAGAAACTTAGCAGTCTACCTGCTGATAACACTTCTCCTCTTCAGTTGATGAATATACACACTCACTCTACTATTTACCTCTGGACAACATTAACTTTCTTTTCAAAATCACCTTTTTCTTGTTTCCTATTGCAGATATACATTATGCTTCCTCAGACATTTTTTAATCAACATCCTGGCAGAAAGATTCCTATTGGACATTTTTATCAATAAACCAAATATTCCTTTGTTTTAGACAATTTAAAAAGAAATACGTAAAAGCTATGTCAAGATCAAAAAGTTATTTTGGTGACTATGTAAGCTATTTTTTTAAATTATTTAATAATTTATTGTTGTTTTTTTCTTCGAGGTTATATCTTTAGAACTTAAATACATTAACTTGGGAAATACTATTATGACTTGCTGCTACTTCACAGGTAGGCAACGCCCTTAAGAATATTTAAAATTATAAAATCAAAAAAATAAATAATAAGATTTGAGATAAATATTTAAGTGTATTTAAAACTACAAACTCGAATTTTTTATTTTTTAAAAGATATATTATGATGCTTAATCTTACCCCATTTATATAAAGTGTCGATAACCTGGATAGTCAGTAAAACGCATAGCATGTAAAACAAGTTTTTCATTGAAATATGTATACAATACAGACCTAACTGCTTAATAAACATGATAACATAGCCTATATGAAATAAAGTGTATTAAGCATGTTATACTTCATTAAAAATATATATCATTGTAAAATATTAATCAGAAAAAAAAACATTAACACATTATTACAAACACTTCAAATTTCGATGCCATATGGGATCCTCAGGAGGTATAAGCCTGGGACCACTCATGTATCAGATCCTCATATCTTATTCTCTGACACGTATTTTAAACTCGAGATGTTGAAAGAACCCTGTATCCTCGACGCAATCATGAGAGTGATTGGTACCTACACATTATCGGATCGCTGCATCCGGCTACTCGTCTGTATTTCATCGTGTCATCTAAGGGAGCCACAGGTGAGGAGGGTAGGACATGTCCGGATGTGCTCCGAACCAAATACTGTCTTGGGGTCAGAAACATACGAATGATGGGTATTATTGGTCACATTAATAATCATGGCAGAATGAGGATCAACTCGGCCGAAATTTATCATGGCTGTGTCCATGTGTATTGTCACCTGCTCTAACCCTTATCGCACCCTGGCCTCAGACTACTTTACTACCCCTACCTCCTGAGAAATATAGAAATAGGCTATTAAGGTTTTCTTTAAATACGTATTGTTGTTATTTTGCTCAGTTTTTGTGCAACGTATCTTACTACCTGTTCAGTCTACCCACATATTTATACTATTGGATTAGAAGTGAGGAAATTAAAATAAAATAAATTTGTTTTCGTCGCTTCTCGCTACTCGTTTGGGTTGTACACATATATATTAATTAAGCAAATGTGTTATGAATAAAGAGTGTAAAATGTAGAGGAATTATACTAGCATTTATGTGAAAGAAGAATGGGAAACTATTCAGGAAAAACTACCCTCAAGTACACCTGTCCAGGATTCAAACCCCATTCTCATCATCAACAACTGTTCATTCAGTGACACTTTAGTTGGTGTTTTGTATGAAAATAAAAACATTTAACGAGATTATCTTATTTTCTTTTAATGGCAATCAAAAGAGCAAATTGATAACTAACACAAGTACTTTTGTTCAGGCTACAAGTCTCTAGAAGTGGCTACCGGCAATGTGACTGCGTATATTCACACGACGGCCATCAAGAAGTGGGATGTATGTGCAGGAAATGCGATTGTCGAATCTCTTGGTGGCAAGATGACGACACTCACCAATGAACTGCTAAACTACTCGGACACCAACGTTGTAAACGAGAAGGGTTTGTTAGCGACGATGGCTAAGCATGAGTGGTACCTCAACAGGTTGAGTCCAAGCAAGGTCAAGGTATGACTTGTTCATAAAGAAAGAGACCCCAACACAAAGAGACAGCAACACATGTTGATTTAATCCAACTATCAAACATCTAATGTTGTAAAGAATTAGTTTGCCAAGTGATTAACATATTTTAGTATATCAATATTGATTATAAGTATGTAGAGTTTTGAGGAAGAGATTAATATGCATGGTTTATTTGTTGGAAAATATCATTGTTGCCACATCACCTGTTTCTTTTATTCTTGGCCGATTTTAAAAATGAGGGAGGACTGAGAAGAGCACTATCAAATAGAATGCTTAAGAGCTTTTCTGATGCCTGATCAATCGATAAATTATGCTCTTGCCAGAAATCCCATCCAAGTGTGGGTTTTCTGCATTCTTCACTCATCAATAGCATTGTAGTAAGATAAATTAAATATTGAAGCTATTATTGTTGTTAACTGCGGCTATAGCTGCGTATAGATATCATATGCTTCAGATCGAACAATGACACCTGGACACAGGAATCTAACCCGGGATCATTCAATCACTTAATTGTAGCTGACGATTTTCCGCATGTCCATCAAAGACCTTGTCTTAAAATCTGAGACAAGAATGACCCTGAGCTCAGGGCGACTCCTGGATAGCTTAGTGGTAAGAGCATTGGCATACTGAGCCAAAGACCCCGAGTTCGATTCTTGTGTCCAGGTGTAGTTTTTTAATTCAAAAAGTCAGTTTGATAGTTCTTTTCGTTCAAAAATAATTAAGGTTTTTCAAATTTTATGTAGGGCTTATTAAAAAAAATATTTATTGGGAAATGGTGTCACTGGTCTCAATTCCATTGTTTATATAGTAGAATAGATAAAACCTCACCACGATGCAATGTCTGATTCCAAGCTGGACGCTATGCATGGGGGTTGGATATGCTTTTGATTCTTATTGACTTGCGACATAACTTTGTATGGTTTGTAACATCATTTCCCCCTTTGTCCCGAGTAATATCCTTGATAAACTTTGTTCGATTAAGAGGGGTGACAATAGAATATAGTGTTTAATCGGAAAGTACTATGATAATCTCTTCTTCTATCCTATGAACTGTATGTCAACAAAAATATTCTCACAACTTACAAATGATATTCTTAGCTGTAAATAATGAGAATCAAAAGGTGTTGTTAAGTTGTAAACAACTCTTTAAGGTGGGAGTGTAGGGCATTGTTTTAGCATTTGTTTATAGCAAAATCTATTTTAGACAAAATAAATCAAATACTACTCCAGTAGATAAATATAGAGTTAAATTTTATTTGCATGGTGACCTTAACATTTCTCGAATATCTGTCATGAGCATAGCTGCATTAGATGACAAGCCTTTTAAATTAAGATAAGATGTTGCCATTAAATAATAGGACATCCTTAACAGATATTTGACAACTGTATATATCACCTTGGGAAGAAAATTAAATTGTATGATTGTGTTTGAGTAGTCTGCACTACACACTTGTAGGCACTTTAATAAAACATGTCTCTGGTGCCCCTAAATGGATAGGTCACATAAAACTATTCAGACATCACACTACACTTAGAGCTATCTAGTGCCCACCTATGAAAGCTCTTCCCTGGCTGTTTCCCTGATTGATTTTTGATAGTGTTTTGTCTATTATGCCATATGCACATTCTTTGAGGACTTTTGTATAGCTATATATAATATGTCAATGGTTATTTTCCTGTTATTAATCTTATTACATTGATAAAATATTATTCTCAATTATTCTTACACTATTATAATTTCACTAAACATATTTTTTGTACTAAAATATATTTACTTTAAAATGAAATTTTTGGTCTACTTGAGAATGTTCAGCCTATTGATAAATGTAAATTAACAAATTTCACAGTAAATATCTTTTTTATACAGGAGTTTACATTTATTTATTCCATTTAAAATGTGATTTTAACTATGTGATAAGGGACACATTGTGTCTCACCTTTAGTAAAGTGTGCTTTAAGGGGTGGATCAGCACACTTTAAGAGAATTCAGACACCATCAAAAATTACTTTCACCCTTTAAATTGACGCCATTGCAATTTTAAAGCCAGTAAAGTGCACAAATGGGTAGCATACAGACTATGTTCATCTATAACAAAATTTTAATTATTTTGGTAAAAAAAATTGTTGCTCTAAAAACGGCACAAGCACTGCCCTTAACTCGCATTACCTACACTTCCACCTTAACAACAGTTATTTAAATGTGTATGCTTTAAATTATGTTGTCTCACACAGTGAGTTCTTGTTTCTAAACAAGTTTTTTTTTATACATACCTTGTTACAGGTAAGTATTTTTGAATACTTTTTTTGTTTGTTTTAGACATAATGAACATCATACAAAAGTATACTTTTTTAGGTGAGATGGAAAGGAACACTAGCTACAGTAAATAAAATAATGTTTCATTAGCATTACCTCAACTTTTACCATTTTGAGTTTCATTGCTTCGCTCTTTCGTCTAGTTTCAATTATAATGACTTTTAAAATTTCGTCACTTGCTTTGCTCTTTCATCGAATTTTGTCACCATCATGCTCCATCTTGTTTCTTTTGTCTTTCAATCTTTGAATTGTGCACTGTTTTTTTGAAACTCTCCGCATTTAATCACTTATATTTGTGACTAAACATATTAATACTACTTATTTTGGTGATTAAAATGACCAAACTATTCATACTAGTCAACTTAAATGGTCTTGGGGTAAAGTGCTCACTTTAGGACCTGATGTTTGTGGGTTCAAACCCAGCCTGGGTTGACAGATTTTTCTTGAGTAATAAAAATCCATAGCAAAATTTCCTTTGGAGGGGAAGTAATGCCGTCAATCCCATGTAGATTCTGGTATGTAAAAGAACCCTTCAAGGTATGTGAAAATACCTATTCCTTTCACTCATGTGAATTATGATGTGCATATTAAATACCTCAAATAAATAAAATAATTAAATATTCATACTATATTAGTTTTGTGTTTATACCTTAAACAGTTCATAATTATTTTTGTACATCTGGTGCCCAGGCTAAATTAATGTTGCATGCATTCACAAGTGTTAAACGTTAGTTATTTACATTTTTTGGTGGCCCTAATGCATTTGTAAGGTAATAAAGGCTATACTTCGACTTCTCTCACTGTTCTAGTTCCTAAACTGTTGAAAGAGTGGTATTTCTGTATGGTCTAGTTTTCTACACATAGTTATTCCAACAGTTTATATTTTTCATGGGTATTGCGGAATTTAAACAGATATTTTTCTCTTCATTTAAAAAGTTTTTGTTCAAATGCAAATATGCTCATGCTAGATATTTAAGAAGAACAGTTGAGATTACCACGTGTAAACATTATTATACTGAACATTTTTACTGAAGCAATATCTTAACTATTTTGCCTAAAAAAATTTTTTAGCTACAAAAACTGTAAAAATACAAACCTTGAATCATGTTCCTTTCCATCCCCCTGTTATAAAGCACCTTGGCTATTTATACAACAACATAACTAATCTTATTTTTCAAACTGTTTTAAGTTAATTTATTATTTTATTAAATCATGTTCAGGTGTATTTAGGTACCATTTTGTGAGATTTGTGTGTTTGATTATTATTATTATATATTTTTTCAGCTTTACATTGTTTCATAGAAATATCACATCACACATACTTTGTTCTCTAATTTTATTTTTAAATCTTTTAAGTATGATAAGTGTTGTTGATATTTCTAAAATAAGGAAAAAAAGAAGAAAAAAACACTTTTAGCAGCTACTACTGTGTTTCAACATTAAGTGGGGCCATTTATATTTGATTCAAATTAAATTTAAAATAAACAGGAAAGTTCAAATTCCTATAATAAGTGGAGATTTTTTTTTTTAACCATTCTAACCACTTATATATTAGTGGAGCTGGTCAGAACTGAAACCTGGTCTTCTGGAGCCCACATTGTAAATATATAACTCGTTCTTTTGTAAGTGTGTATTAAAATGTATTGTTTGTAATTTTAATTTTTCTAAATAATTTTGAATTATTATTGTTACATTTAATGTTAATTTATGTGATCCAAAAAAAAATGCTTTTCTTGGCCAAGATTCATTGACAATCAAAGGGAAGGGGAACACTAGAAAAACTTAATCCTTCATATAGCACTTATTATACAACACACACAAAAAAATAATTAAGTAGCATATCAGATTTTTTTTTCTTTAACTAAGATAAGTAAATATAGTACTTCCGTGTTTTGTGAGGTAGTCTATTTTTATTAGCTTGCATCCTTTATTTGCAGATTCTGTCCTTTCTTTATCTTTTTTTTTGTTTACGCATTTATGTGTTAAATTTTATTGGATGATTTGATACAAATGACATATTTTACATAATATATTTAAAGTGTTGCCATCATTTATTTGTGTATGTGTGTGTGTTAATATAATCATAATAGTGTTTATTTAATTCATGTTTAAAATTATTTACTAATTAATTGCCTGTAATGACATTAGAAACTAACCTAGTCCTAGTTTGGAAACTAAATTCATAAGATTGAGGTAGTTGTATATAGTGTTTATGTACCTAATTAATTTTCATTAGAACAAGTTTCTGAACACTAAGAGAAGCTGTTAAAGGTTAAATAATATTATCTGACACAATACATTAATTTTTTTCTTTTCTATTTTATCATCAAATATTGTTCATTTGCCCTATACCACAAACTACCACTATGCATTTAATATATTCTTATATTCATCAAATCTTGTTGTTCTGCTCCAAATAATACCTTTAATTGAGATGTGGATATTAAAATCTCCAAAATACCTCATTAACAGCCTTAGATCTTGCACAAAGCATATTTCTGATCATATGATAGCATGCTTGGATTGATCTGAGCTGGTTTCTGATAATGGCTCTAGTTTTTAAAGAAACTGCAGGTTTTTAAAATGGTTTGTTTTTAGTAAATACATTTGTTTTGTTTGTTTCTTTTTACAATAAAATGATAAAAAAAATCCTTGGTATTCATTACTTATACTGTACTTTCTCCCAACTCATTCTGATAACTTGAAATCCCCTCCAAATCATAAGTACACCTAAGTGGGACCAGAGCTATCCAGAGGTTTCAGGGGAAATGGGAGTTTGCTCTCTTCACTTAATTTTCACTCAATACCCGGGAGGGCTTTATGCCGCCAAGTTCTATGGAATTTATACAAATACACATATAATGATGGATTAAATAGCCAAGATATTATATTTGTTAATTGCAGTTATAGCCGCGTCTAAATATTGTATTCTTTAAATTTTAGAGTGAAGGTGGCTGCGTTATCTGATAGCTTGTGATCTTGATTGATCCCTCATATGTAGCTGACAAGTTCTGCACGTCTATTACAGACTCTGCCTTACAATATGAGCGAAGAATGATCCTGGGAAAGAGACAGCTCATAGATAGCTCAGTGGTTAAAGCACAAAGGCGTGCTAAGCCAAAGGTTATGGGTTTCGATTCCCATGTACAGGTGTCTTTTTTTCAATTTAAAGAATATTATATCTAGATGTGGCTCTAGCCCTGATTAACAAATATATCATCTTGGCTATTATATCCAAATTGTTAGGTTGTTTTACAAACCCTATGTTTTTACCGTATCCCAATTAATTGTTTCATAAATAAAAGTAATGCCATAAATGCTAAAAATTATTTGATATTTTATTTTAGCACCACGTCTTACTACCTGTTCGGGTTATACACTTTAATTACCAATTACACTAATGGATTAGGAATTGGGAAGGTTGAATTAGAGGAAGTAAACTCGGATTTGCGTGGAGGGAGAGTGGAAAACCATTTAAGAAAAACCACCCCCAGTTCACCCGACCGAGATTCGAACCTCATACTCCTCGTCCTCAGCAGTCAAGCTCAACGTGACTAGCGTATTAGCTAATTACGCCACCGAGGTGGGTTACTTGATAATTAAGTTTGTAATTCATTTTTTACTGAAATACAAGATACTTTCAGATTTGACACATTACTAAAATAACTGAATTTTGGTTCAATCACAAGCAGCTACATTGTCATTTTTAATATACATATTTGTATCTTCTTATAATTCAAGTGTTGGTACAGTTTACATAATAACCATGTTCAAAGTTAATATTTTATTAATATATAATGTAATCAAAACGCTGACATTGATAGCTTATTTAGTCAAAAGTTAGAAAAAAATACCCTCATAATCGATTGATTATTAAAAATGGTATGAATAAAAATATTTCAAATTAAAATGAGAAAATGTATGTTCACACATTGAACTGTTTGTCATGAAAATATCAGCATGATTTATGCATACATACAATAATACAAATTAATCTATGAATTAATATTTACTCATCTTGTTTCATCATAATACTTTGCTTGATGTTTAATTTTTCTCCTCTTTGTTGTCTTACTAAGAATAATAAATGAACCTTTCACACTCATTATATGAAACACCAAACTTTAAATAAAAATCCACAAAAAATATTTACAGGCTCTTTGCACAGGGAATATATAAAGTAATAAAGTAGCTTTGTTATTTTTATTAGTGTTACCTCCTCAGGCACACTAGCTACCTCTTTAGGGGTCGTAGCTACCTATGTCCTGATTTTGATCAGTGAAGATAGTGTAGGCTACATGGACATGATAAAAGAGAAAGGTAGGTCTATAAACAATAGCAATACAATCATTTACAAGAGAAACTGAATCTGTACCTTATTGTTCAAATATATGTATGTATTTAACATAAATTATATGTAAGGTAACAATCCCATAAAGAGCTAATTGGCTAACTCATACTATCAACTAGGTTGTAAGGGCCTGAAACAGCAATAATAAGAAAAATATTCCAATCAGGACTCCACAAGAAATAGGATCCTCCATTTAAGCTTGTTCTCCACTAGAACCTTAAGCATACCAAGAATATGAACTGCTAAAGTGACCACCACGAGGCCTGGACAGTCAATATCTCCCATATACCACTAGCGAACATTACAAGTAGCTAAAACCTACACATAAAACGCTAAACTATACAATACCACCAGATGACACATGAGGCCATTATTGATACCCAACAACAAAATAAATTACGGTAACATCGCCTGGGCGTTTAGCTCTGCAACACTTATGTTGATGATTCCATATCTAGCAGACGCGTAGCTTGTCAGCTGACCAGCAGAAAAGACAGAACACATTCTTCTTGTTTCTTACTTGCTATATATAGAGAGCATGTTGTGTCTAGTAGTCTAATGGGACATGATAACACAGCACTGCTCAAACACAAGATATGACTTGTAAGTACCTACTCATATTTTGTAGATGTCATAACACACGTAAGCTATAGTACTAAATATAGCAAATAGTATTCATTATTTCTTGTGTTGGGCTAAAAGCAGTTTTAGCACGGCACAGTGTATAAAATGAACCGCAGAGAATAGTAACCAAATATTAAGTTATGTTTAAATATTACTCCTTTATTGGTTTAAATTCCGATACAAAACATGAAAGTAGGTTGACTAATAATAGACCATGTAAAATAGAAATAAAATCTGAACATATCATATTCTGAAAATTGAATAATGACACCTGGACACGGGAATCAAACCCGGGACCTTTGACTTAGTACACCAATGCTCTAACCATCGTCCCATGTCCAAGGACATTCTTCACTCATATTTTAAGGCAGAGTCTATGATGGACGTGCGGAAATCATTGGTTACAAATGTGTGATTTTATTAAGATCACAAGCTATCAGATAATGCAGCCACCTTCGACTCTGAGTAATCTTCACTAAAAAAAATAAGCATAAATAATAGCTTTGGCTATTTGATTCAAAATCTGAACATGTTTTAAAAGTGGATATTTTTTGTGAAGATGAAGTTATAACTTCTCTCTACACAAAACATTGAATTCTTTCTTGTTGGTGTTAATGCATAAAAAAAAATAGCATTACATCTTACTACCCGTTCAGAATACACAATTATGCACTAATTACATTACTGGATTAGGAATCGGGAAGGTTGAATCTAGAGGAAGTTAACCCATATTTATGTGGAGGAAAAATGGAAAATCATTTCAGGAAATACCACCCGCAGTTCACTCAACTGAGATTCAAACTCGTGTTCCTCAGCAGTCTAGCTGAACACGTTAGCTAACTATGCCATCGAGGTGGGTAGTAAAAAAAAAAAAAAAAAACAGTGTCACAGCATACCCTACACAGTTTTTCTCTGTACCCTACACCATTCATACCTTATACCGCTTTGTACTCTCTTTACTGTTTTGCTTTTTACCATGTTAACCTTTCTACTCCTTTTTGTGGATTCTTATGAACCTTTTCCACTACAATTTCAAAACTTCGTGTTATTTTCTTCTAAAGTAATAATTATATATATTTTTTCCCCCAAACTAACAATTTTTTTTTAACAATGACTCTGGAAAGAATCTTTTGGCCAGAGTCATTCCTTCTACATGAATGCAATGTCTTATGATCTTTTATTAATTTATTTTAACTAGTAACCTCATGAGGACATCTATTAATTAGCGTGTCTCACAAATTAGAACAATTTTACTATTATTTCAATAATTATCAACAAAGAATGGATTCAAGATTTTTTATACTAATACATCAACTTACTGAACTGTTATTTGAATTATGAATTGTATTTTATCCTTATAATTTAGCAGACGTCTGTTAGGCAGCATAAAATTTTAGATTTGACTATTATTTATCAAAGTAAAACCAAACTTATCAAGTTGTTTCAAAGCCAAGTCCGTTGTTAAATATATAATACATATTATTATCACCATCATTCAATGTATTCCACCTTGTTACTATTGTTATAAAACACACACACATATTTAGCGATGACTCACCTGCAAGTAGTTCCCAGGGATGCTGACCTAGGAGGCCGGTATTGTTGTTCGGAAGGTGAGGCCATTGTTGACTAGCTACAGTAAAGGTATATTTTTTCCCAGCATGACCTAGATGTCCTGAGAGAGTCTCATTTTCGATTTGATGCATTATTATTATTTTAAGTTCTACCCTGAGATACCGTAAGATGGGGTAACTTTAGCCCAGTCAAGGTAACTTTAGCCCAAATTCAAAAAATGTTTATCTCTGATGTTTCTCTTTGGTATATTATCCGATTTGATTGCAATTGGTGAAAAATTGTAGGTAGCAGCACTAGTTATTGACTGAAAAAAATTATTTGTAGGTCGTGCTTCTTTTACATTAATCTTTGCTTTTCATGTAAACATCTGTTCTGAGTGTTCAAAATAAAGGCTTCCAACTTTCATCTCTGCACCTCTACCTGAAAGTTTCTTAATTCTTGTAAGTACATTTTCTTATACTTACATACCACTAGTAAACGTAATTAATATGAAAAATTTAGTTTCTTTCATTTTGTCAGATCTGCTGAATGTTTTATGACTTGGGGTAACTTTGGCCCATGATTTGGGGTAACTTTAGCCCAACCTCAAATTCTTTGTTGCTTGACTCTTATTTCATAATAATGATAATAATCGGTTTTCTAATGCTATTTTATTGATTTTTGGCTAGCACTAATAGTCTTATTTATTTTTAAATGTTTTTAATGGCTTTTTGTGAAAAAGTAACCAAAACTTTTCTTATTTTCTACAGTATCATGCCAAGAAAACCAAAAAAACTGTTGGGCACACGAGCGTACAGGAATTACACTCCAAATACATTGCAAGAATGCCTTGTAAAGGTCAGGTCTGGACAACTTACTCAACGAGTTGCTGCAGAAAGATATAACATCTCAAGATCTACAATCAAGAGTAAACTGAAAGGTCTGCACGACAAACCAGTAGGTCGCTCTCGTGTGTTTTCACCTGAAGAAGAATTAGCCTTTGTGCAGCATTTGATAAAATTATCTGACTACGGATTTCCAGTTGTTGAATCAGATTTTCGAATGATTGTAAAAAACTATCTTGATAAAAAAGGGGCTAAGGTTAGCGTGTTCTCAGGAAATTACCCTGGCTATGAATGGACAAAAGGGTTTTTGAAAAGACATCCTGATCTTTCAGTCAGAACCAGCGCTAATATTAAGAAAGTGCGTGCTAATGTTGGTGAAGCGGAACTCAACGATTACATGGACAACTTGAGTGTCGTTTTAAAGGATATTCCTCCATCTTGCATTTGGAACTATGATGAAACTAACCTGAGTGATGATCCAGGAAATAAAAAAGTCCTGTGCAAGCGAGGCAGTAAATATGTTGAAAATATTTGTAACTTTAGTAAGAGCTCTACTTCTTTAATGTTCTGTGGGAATGCCGAAGGCAGATGTCTTGCGCCATATGTTGTCTATAAGGCTGATCATTTATGGACGACTTGGACAGAAAATGGTCCACAAAATGCTCGTTATAACCGCTCTAAAAGTGGGTGGTTTGATGCAATAACTTTTGAAGACTGGTTTGAATCGCTCTTTTTACAATCGGTAAAAAATCAGGCTGGACCCTTGGTACTGATTGGTGATAATTTATCATCACATATTAGCACCCGAGTCTTAGAATTATGTGAACAACATGACATCAGGTTTGTGTGTTTACCAGCTAATACAACACATCTCACACAACCTTTGGATGTCGCCTTTTTTGGGCCCATGAAAAGTTTATGGCGTGGTATCTTAACAAAGTGGAAGGAATCAAAGTCTGGGTCGAAATTCCCCACAATTCCTAAGGATGTCTTTCCTGGGTTGTTGAAGGAATTGATGAACAGACTGAAGGAAAATGAGAGAGAAAATTTAAAAGCAGGGTTCAAAAAATGTGGGATTCATCCCCTTGATAGAAACATGCTTATCAACCGTTTGCCTCAGAACCTGAATGACACGGACATAAGTTTTGTTGGAGAATCTTTTTTGGAGCAGTTGGAGAAAAAACGGTCCGAATTCCTAGGAAGTGAAGGTCCTAAGAAAAAAAAAAGGGGCCAGTACCAGCTGGCAAAAGTATTTGCCTTGCAGACGTCACAGAAAGCCGTGCCTCTTCGTCTAAATCTCACCCTCCGTTGAACAGAAAAAGGCTCCCATCTGATTCCTCCACTGAAGTGCTCAGTGAAAATGATCTTGATATAGAGTCTGACCAAGAAAGTGAAACGTTTTCTGACTTAGAAGAAATTTCGGATGCTGCACCTGTCATATTACCAAAATTAAAACCTGAGGATTATGCTGTCGAGGATTTTGTTCTCATTTTATTCAATGGTGGAAAGTATCCTGGAAAGATTGTCAGCATCTCAGAGGAAGGCCCTACAGTTGATTGCATGGAAAGAGGACTTAAGTTTTGGAGATGGCCTGAGAGAAAGGACTCCATGGAATATGAATGGGAAGATATTCATTGCAAAATTGATCCTCCAAAAATGGTTTCGAAGCGAAATCAGTTTGCAGTTCCAGCTCTTGATAGTTTCGTTTAGAAGCCTAGTCCTCTAATGTAGTTTTACATGTTAGTAAAGTTTTTACTTCTAAATAGTCCTCTGTTTACAGTTTAATAAGTTAATAAAGATTTCACTTCTAATTAGTCCTCTGTTGTAGCCTACAGTTTAATACGCTAATAAAGATTTCACTTTTAAATAGTCCTATATTGTCTTTTTTTTTTAACCAAAAAACTCACAGTTTATGACAGACCTTACACATTAACAATATATAGGCACGTTTATTGGTATTACATTAGCCCAAGGAACATATTGCCATCAAATAAGTGAAATATTACATTTGGGCTAAAGTTACCCCAAGACCTTGTAACTTTGTCCCAAAACTTCAAAAATGTATTTGAGGGTTCAAAAAAGTTTAAAAAAATTAAATAACCCACTCAAATTGTTCCTTTAATAATCAAAAACAAGAAAAAAAATATTAGGAGTAATAAAAATCAATAAGTTATTTGATATTTACTTAATAAGTAGAAAAAGATGAATTTTTGGGTCAAAGTTACCCCATCTTACGGTAGTAGTTTTGTTGTTGGTAAATGTAAATGTTGGTTTTGAACCCTGAGTATTGTATTAATTTTAAATCTGAGCTAGCCCACCATTCTTTTATCATATATGTTATATACTATTTTTAATGACGTCACTGGACTTAAAATTAATAAGTAAATAGATGTTTTTTATTAAAATATTTCCCCCTCTTTACTATAAAATACACTACACTCATTATGATTATGATTATAATTATATTACAGTTTTTTATTTTTATTTACAATAAGGGCCCACTAATATTTAAATTTTAGACCTTTACGTGTGGTAGAACCTGCACAACGCTTATGACAGACAAACTTATCATTTTATTAATACAGACAATAAAGTCTGGATTTGTTTTGCTTTTAAACTGAACTCGAACTTTTGTTTTATTTTTGGGACAAAATAATTTGAATAAAAATACTCTGTAATAGACTTAGTTCTGTTACCAGGTTGTAAGTGGAACTACCATCTTCTCCCACTCATACAATTAAATATTAACATTTTAAACAGAATTTGTCAAAAAAGTTAATAAAAATATAATTTTAAAACTTGCACAATATTTTGATTTAAAATAACAAACATACTCAACTAAATTGTGTTACTATTTCATATTTTTTTATTAAGGATGTTTTTTAAACCCTTAACGGTCTTTATATTATTCATTATTTATATAATTTAAAAAATATTGTAAAAAAAGAAAAAAACTCCGCATGCCATTTGTACTTTTTGGTTCAAAGCTTAGCCTGCATTTTCAAAAGAGTAATTCGCCTTCCTTAGGTTTCTTATCTGTTATATATCCTAAATAAGCTTATAAACCAAGTAAAAATGTTATCTCAATTATTACAAGTATTCACATTTATCTATCTTGCGTTGCTAGTGCAAACAATTGATTTTAACATAAACTGTATCTACTAAAATTATAGGCAAGTTGAAGCTATTTAATAAGCTGTTGTCAGCACTGAAAATTATAGCAGACGACAGTACTCAAAACACATTTTGCAAAAGTACGAACCATAGAAAACGCAACATCAGATAATAGACATAAGAACTAAGATAGGCTAATAATGCAAAATGTTCACTATGGTCTCTTTCGCATTGTTAAAACCGAAGTATTTAAGAAATGTCAGTCAGTTGGTCGTCTTATGTTCAATAAGTACCTGTTCTGCACTAACGTTGGGATATCAATAACACTTTCTGGCGTCGGAGACGTCCTTCAACAGCACCACGAGATTTTGAATGGCGAACAAGAAAAATGGAATAACACGAGGACTTTCAACATGTCCATTTCTGGTTTCACCGTCGGTATTGTATGCCATAACACGTATCGCTACCTTGATTTGTTCTTTCCGGGCAGGACGTTTCAAATCGTCATGAAGAAAGTGGTTTTAGACCAATTAGTGTGTTCCCCCTTGTACATATCGACATTCTTTGCGACGATGGCGTTTCTCGAAGACTCTAGTATCAAACAATTTGTGGACGAGATGAATCAGAAAGCTTGGAAGCTCTATGTTGCGGAATGTGCCATATGGCCCCCTGCTCAAGTATTCAATTTTTACTTTTTATCTCCAAAGTTTAGAGTTTTATATGACAACACCATATCTCTTGGTTTCGATGTATACACATCTTATTTAAAACACTCCCCGTTACAAGAAGAAAACGTTGACAAAAAGAAGACGTGACATTGGACATTTTTGGACTTTCATTGTACTTTTGTTACTGATGGGGAGGTCAGGGTTTCAATCCTGGTCAGGTCCACTAACACTGGTTTGTCATATTTTTGAACTTAACATTTATCTAAAAATTTATTTCTCCTAGAATAAAGTTTTTTATTCTTTTTTGTACCGTGCTTACTATCTCGACCATCCACATTTAATATACACTAATGGGGTGAGGAGGAAGGTAGACATTTATATTGTGAATTAACTCAAATTTAGCTAATGCATCATAGGGTATATATATATATATAAAATTAATGATTAAAGCAGAGCTTGCTTTTTTTGAACTTCGTCTTGTTACCTGTCTAAGCTATCCGCAAATTTATACTAATCGTTTTGGGATGAAGAAATTATAATTTAGATGAAGTGTTTGTACCAAAACACCCATCCAGAATGCCTATGTTGGTGGATATATATACACACAAGATGAAGCTCAAAAAAGCAAACTGCATTAATCATTAATTATGGTAAAATAAATCAATTGATAATGTAAGCATTTATTTATACTTAATATGATTACAATTTACATTTTGATACAATTCATTGTTTGGGATGGAGTATAATTGGCAATTCAATTTATCAATGTGACAAATTGAGCACTAACATTATAGGACCTACTATGGTATATATTTATTTGAATTTTCAAGAATTATGTTGAATAATACTAGGAAGATACAATATAAGCCTATGCTTTATGCCAGTGATTTTCAACCTTTTTCAACTTGCAGCACACTGACAAACTTGCTGAAATTGTCAAGGCACACCATCACTTTTTTAAGAAGAGATTTTATCATTATAAAATGACTAATATTAAAAGTGGCTAAAAGTTCACTGACTAAAATTCTAATATGTTACTTTTAAAAATGATAATTATAATGTTACGGATTTAAAAGATATATTTGTATCCCGCCATTTTTTTTAACTAGCCCCAAAATCCTGCTGCCCACCAACTGGTTGAAAAACGCTGGGAAGGCATACACAAGACAAGTTAAAACGTCTTTCGATAACTTATATAAAAGAGAAAGTACTATATTTATTCAAATATATTTTATAAAGTCTGTATTTTGTTAAAAGAAATGTTTTTAGTGTAAGCTAAGCTATCTTGAGCTAGTTATATCCACTTCTGTACGTGCAGAAATTAAATTTCAAGATTAACCTGTGTATATTTTTAATACAAATTAAAGAATTTCAAATAAATTGTTTCACTCTTGAACATATTTGTAAAGAATAAGGATTCAATTGTCATGACCAATCAAGTATTTTCCAAACTTTTGCCAGCACTGTAAGTAACCATTTCTACAAATTTTCACTAAACTTCAGTGGTGTTAAAGCTGTGACAGGGCAAAATGAGAGCTTATTAAAGTCCATAACTTGTTTAAATAATGGTACCAGTACCTTACTCGCTTCAGTGGTCGAATGGTCTAAGTGTCACAATGGTGTTAAGACTGGCCTACTGATGACTGGGAGATTGGTGTTAGAATCCCGGTTAATTCTACATAGGATGGTTTCCCATCTGGCTTCCACACAAATACAGGTAGATTACGTCTAAAATGCTTCCTCCTTGTTAACCCTCTAGAGTAATTATCATATATGTGCATAACTCTACAGATAGTAAGACATGATAATTTTTTTCTAAATTAAGACCTAACTATGATTAAGATATATGTTATGACTAACAAAACTCAGTGGTGGATTGTATAATAACGCTGTGGGTATGTGATATACAGTTTTTTAGACAATGTAATATGTTCATCTCTCTTTATTTTAAATACACACCCTCCATTTATTATAAACAAACACTAGTCTTATTTTAACTGATTCCACTATGGCCCTCTTTTATCCACTGCGAAATGTTAGACTTTTTTTATATAATAATTTATTTCATTACACATCCACTTTGGCAAGGCTCTATTAATGCAAGCCAACAAAACAATGCTAATGCTATATTATTATTAAAAAAGTACATCATAATGTGTTTTTGAATTAATATTCATTTTGGTCACTGAACGTTCCTTAAGAATTTAATCTAAAAAGTTTTCATTAGATAAGGCTTTATTTTAGTATATTTAAAAATGTCGGGAAAACATTTTTTAACTAACAGCTATTCCTTAATAAAGCACTTTATGTGAGAATAACTATAGGTTATGTTTCACCAACGCTTTTTTTTAACACACCATTCTTCTACCTGTTCAGGGTATATGCATATGAATTACTAATTATGCTAATGAGTTAGGGACGGAGCGGATTAAATTTAAAGAAAGTGTAACCACATTTTTGTTGAAGGAGAGTAGAAAACCATTTAGGTAAAACCTCCCTCAGTTCAGCCGCCTGGGATTTAAACACTGATCTCCCTTTCATTGGCAGTTTAGTTTATTGTCAGTGTGACACCTTAGACATTTGATAACTGAAGCACCTCACCACAGCTAAGATTCCTGTACAAGTGTGCTATATTTTAAAGTTAAAAGTGCAAGATTTTCTATTCAAGCCGTACTACTTTATAAATTCTGGCCACTGTTCTTTACAATTGAAAATAAAATGGTAAATAATGTTACTGCTTGAATCAGAGAAAATAAAAGGATGTTCATCTATTTCTTGGTTCTTTCTCAAATGAAAGCCCTTTGACGAAAACACTACATTAGGTAAAGAAACTAACTTTAGAATTATAATATAATAGCATACTCTGAAACACCTTAAGGATGTATCGTACCAATATAACTACAAGATTTGCACTAAGGATATCGATTATTTATAAAATTGTAGTTTTAATAGAAATGGATCGAATCCTTGAATTTTTTTAAATGTACAATTTTAGTTTTTTCATATTATTTAAAATTAAATTTTGAATGGTATTTTAAAAACTTAGTGCTAATGATAAACATTATTTTTCTAGTAATATCTGTTGCATAAAACACTTTTTTTGAGTAAATTATTTATATTAATACAATTTTGTCCTTTCTTGCGATTTTATTTTTTTCAATTACACAAGTTTAAAAAAAATTAATATTACCAATTGCTTGACATTTGGATTCAAAGTCAAGGCTTTCATAAATTCTATCTGAGTTATCTTGTTGAGATTTTTATGAATCTCAAATACCATCTGTTTCGAGGGATTTGAGAAATCGAGCATCCCATCTCTAGTTTTTAATTTTTTTTCCCTGGCTACCAACCAGTCACTCTCACAACCTCTGTAAGGCTTGCACTCATCTAACAAATCAAAAAGCACAAATTAGACCATCACAGCTTATTTAGAAAAATTCTCCATAGAAAACATTAGTTTATCGAATTTTTAGAACACATACTTTCACTTATTTTTTGTTATCAAACTATGGGATTAAAATAAAGTCAGTCATGTGAATATGTATTTGAGTGTAGAAATAGCAAAAATAGTCCACACATGAACTAACCCTAGTCTATTTACACGAGTGGTTCTCAATATTGTTTTTTGTTCATGGCGCACTAATATTTATTGTGAGTCCTTATGGCACACTTAACATGTATGTTGGTAAAGGAGGAAAAGAGTATGTATATCCTCTATTCAATCACTTTTGTGTAAGAAACAAGACCAACTATTTGCTGGTATGTGATTCAATTCTCTGGAAGATAAATAATAAAGCTTTCAAACAATTGTCTATTATTTCTTTTTAAAAATTAATATTGAATGAAACTACATTTAACTATCGTTTTATCAACAGTAACATAATGTCGAGAAATTTGTGTCACACCTGGTTAAATTATTGGTACATTGGTGCCTGGTGTGCCATGGCACACACACCTTTGAGAATCACTGACTTCCACCATGAATGCCACTTCATTTCTCTATAAAAGTTTGATGAGTGTTTCGGTCTGTACTTTTTAAGACGCAGAGAACCAATCACTAGGAAAGCACTAAAACAACCCCTCAACACAACATCTAAATGAAAGCCTTAAATATAGAAATGGGGTGTGGAGCGTCTTTAAGTAAAAAGCTTACCAAAAATAGCACAGTTTTTTACATCCATACAGGGATACAGGTTTTTATACACAAGACTTGATAACAAAGTGGAAATAATTTAAGATATCTAAGCACATAGAGAATAATTTTATCGTTTGTCACTGGTGAAAAGTAGCAACAAAATGTCTCTTTTGCAAAAGTCCTTTTTTTAAAATATCAATAACTCGAGTATGTTGACTAGGCTTTACACAACCTAATTAATTTGAAGATTATGTTTATAGCTTGAGATGAATAAAATTAAATGATATTAAATATAAAATGGGGTATAAATGGATGTAGCCATAGCTAGAAATATTTCAAAGTTGTAGAGTATCAGTCATAAAAGCATATTGTCACAGTAATGTACTGCCACAATTTCTTCATAATTTTTACTAAAACCATATTAATAGTTGAAAAAAAAACTTGATCTGATTGATGCAATTAAATAATATATAAAAACAAAATGGTTTACAATTAGGTGCAAATAAACATAATTATAAATGTATATCACCTTGGACACCGCTTTTATTATCAAATGTCAAGACTCACTTTTTTTTTATCATTCAATGAGCTTTTAAAAACTGTATAATTTAATCACAAACTCTGGGGGAATAATTTCATCATCATTAATCTTATATATAAAATTCTCGTGTCACAATGTTCGTTCCCTTACTCCTCCGAAACGGCTTGACCGATTCTCATGAAATTTTGTGAGCATATTGAGTAGGTCTGAGAATCGGCCAACATCTATTTTTCATACCCCTTAGTGATAAGGGTTGTCCACCCTTAACATTTTTCTATAATTTTTAGACATTTTTT
>CABFOV010001656.1:42520-64131 GCA_902141375.1 Timema poppense
TTTTTGTCAGAATTAATTCGTCAGAAATCGGAAGAAAATATTCGTCAGATTTCGCATATATGGTATCGTCTACTGGAAACGGTTGTATCAGACGCGAATCAGTCACCCACGATTTCATTTCAGGAAACAATCGTAAAATGGAAAATATAATTACTTTGGAAAATGCGTATTTAGTTAGAAGGCGACTGAATCGAAATAGAAGAAATTGTTGGACTAATAATATATTAGCGAAAAGGAATACATTGGGAGAATTCAATCATTTATTTGATGATTTAAGAGAAGACAAAAAAAAGTTTTTCGATTACTATCGAATGAATCAAGATACTTTTGAATATATTTTAAATGCCATTAGTCCATCAATAATTAAATTTTCAAATTTTCGTGAAATCATTCCACCAGAAGAACGTCTCAGTGTGACTCTAAGGTAAGTTATACAATAGTTGCAATAATACACTTTGTTTAATTTTATTCGTAACTATATAAGAACTACATTGTAGCATCATTGAAATGTGAAAAATACTGTTGTAGAGGCTGATTTTGCAATTGGGTATTTAAATGTAAAGAGGTTTCATTGTTTGTTAAGGATGCTGGAGATGGCAGTGGTGTGGATGTTTATCCTTCAGTTAAATAGTTTGACGATACACTTGGAGGTCCCTGAGAAGCGTATACTAACGGAACTCTTCCCTGTGAATGCGACATCCTGAATGAAAATTCTTCTTCTTCAATAAATATTTGCTGCAGTTTATTCCTAACTATCAGTTTTCGGTTATTCGGCACGCTCTTTAGATAAGGTAGGAGACTAATTAAAAACTGGTACTCACTATCTTCCTTCATTTTATCACTTTCAGAAAATATTTTGAGCTTGGCCTTCTCTATTTCAAGGAATTGGTCTTCCACAGATTGTTTTCCTAATTTTTTACGCTTATAGATGTTAGTTGTATCTCGTTGAGGAGTTGAGTATTTTAGCCTTCAATATTTTTATTGGCAAAGTTTCGTAATTGTTGAAGCCAGATTTTTTTTTGTTTCAAAGCTTCGCACACTCCTCGTATTCACATTTACACTCAATGAAAAAATGATGCTTTTCACATCAAATATCTTTAACATCTTATAAAAATGATGTGATGTTTTAGTTGCTAATTGATTCAGAATCAACCAGCAACTTGTGAGCTGCCAAGAACTTAGTCAATTTCATATAAATCTTATAAACTTAGTGGAGTCTGCACAACTTAATAATCAAATTGAGCAGTTTATAAACAGTCCAATTTCCATATGAAGAATCTTATATGACGGCTATATAAGTTACTAGAGCAATTTTCTTGTACTCATAAATCAAATCACATGATCTGTTATCAATTTATTACATTTCTTGAAAATTAAAAAAAAAATGCACACACATTTGGATCTGGAGGTGAACCTGAATGGGAGAAACATAAACACCACAGTCCACACCAAAGCCACTAACCATCAACAGTACCTACTTCCATTTTCAAAGAAACCATTAACTTCATGTAAAATACTCTCTATCTTAATAGTCTAGCTATCAGAGCCAAACATATACGTTCTGAGGAAGACCTTAGCAAGCGATGTCAACAACTCAAAGCTTTCACGCCCAAGTATACCGTGAACACATAGTCGACAGTCAAAAAAACAGCCCTATCCAATCAAGAGCCTATCAAAAAACAAACTTCCAATGATATACCACTCACCACCCACTATTATGAAGGACTAGACAAACTCAGATGTATCCTGAACACAGGTTACAATATCCCTCATCACTTCTCGCACAAAATCTTCAACAGTACTCCAAGAATCACGCCCCCACCCTAATCTCCGCAACATTCTGGTTCATCCTAAATTGCCCGACCCATCCATAAACAACAGGCCAAATGTTCCTACCCATGCAATAAAATATGATGCGGTAAATAAAAAATAAAAAACGTGGCTCATCACATAGCAAAAAGTGATCCAAAGGAAGAGATAAGTAAGAGTTAAAATGGATAAGATACTTAAAAATATTTTTTGTCTCCTTTCAAAATTATCTCTTGTTATGTGCCTATATAGTTTATTTTTGACAAATTGTAGGGCCTAATATTAAAAACAATTAAATATACCTAAATATTTCGAAGCTTCATATTAACAAAACAAGATGCTTTATAGTTCAAACTAAACTTTGATATATAAGCTATAATTAAATATTTTTATCTATGTTGAATAATACATTTTCTGGACATTTATAGACTTTGTTAAGCCACACATTTACAAAAAGTGTTCACTTTGTTACTTAATTCACACATTGACTGCGACCTTCATGTAATGTTGATTAGATATCAATGATAAGTACAAGGTGATTCTTCAAAAAATATTATTTTTATAATTGGAAAACAAAAGGGTTATAATCAGTGTCTGTTATTTGTTTCAGTCAAAATAAAATAAATAGACCTACCTAATATGTTTATCTTTGGCATGCTACATGTACATGGTAAACACAAAGTTGTATTGTAATACAAAGTTACTATACTGACATAATTAGAAAACATAGTTTAGTGGGAATGTGCCAATGTATAAAATATGACGAAACTACTTTAAACAAGCATTCTCTATAGAATGGGTGACCTGGTGGTCTAGGGGTAAGGTGTCAGACTTCTATGCTGGCGGCCGGGGTTCAATCCTCGATCCGGGCAAAGATTTATCTTATTACCAAACACTTCCTTCACCTCTGACAAGACGTGTATTAATCACAACTTGTGAATGTGAGGAATGCCAGGCCTCCACCGTGGTTCGGATTCCACGTTAAACTGTAGGTCCTTCATTTCATCTCACAATCACCCTACCATTTCACATTAGCGTAAGTGCGTATAACCCGAACGGGTAGTAAGACGCGGTGCTAATAATAATAATAATAATAATAATATTCTATAGAATGACATGGCACAAATTATTAAGCCAGTGAAACATATTTGGTCAACATAAACACTTAAGTTCAAGTGTTATATTTTCGTGTACAAGTTGATTTAGCTGATAAAAATAAAATATATACAATTATTAAGTTAATTCACATTTAAGTTACAATCTTATGACAAGGGCCTGGATTTTGATGGCATGACATATATTTTTTGGTACATCATAAAATGTTCATGATCCACTGGTTTTGAAAACAATTTTCTATTGGTCATTATTTGTTATTTTGGATTTTTAGGCCATCTTTTCTTGGTTTGTGTTATTTTAAGCATTTATATTGCATAATTATATTTTTAAATACTATTGATGTTTTTAATAGATAAATACTCGAGTTGTCTGAGTGAGAAGATAATATAGTCAATAATCTTTGTATCTTCTTTACTTGTTTGGTTGTAAAATAAACATTCCTGCTAAGACAGAGCAACTAAGCTGGAGAAGATTGCATTGGCAGGGGGCAGCTATTACTTCTGAAGCTAATTGTAAATCAATATATAGAGCATATTGCAAGAGTTTAGTTTTCAAAGCTTTTCTTTAATTTTATACTTTTAAAGTGCTTACTTTTAGGTCTTCTTTTTTTGTTGATAAATTTGAAATAATTTTTTTTAAGAATTTGTAGGTCATTTTATAGGTAATTTTTTATATATATATATATATATATTGACTAGTTTACCAAAACCCAGACCCTGCTCGTGACAAATTATTTAAATATTATTAATGAAATAAAAGTAGTCAATATAGATGATATCTAAGCTAATTCACAATTTTAATAAAAAAAAAAAAGAAATATTGTTGCAATTTGTAAACCCAAGCACTGATACATGACATAAAACATATATTCACCATTGGTGATCTCTATATTCCTATGGTTACAAATAACCCAACTAAACCTAAGGTTAGTTTATAATTTGTATATAAGCATGTCCCGGAAAGGAAACAGAATTAATTGATGTTTATTTTTAGATAAATCAGTGAACTAAACTACAAGATTCGTGATAATCAATTAAAGTAATCTGAAACTTACACTTTTTGATTAAACTTTGATAATTCATGTTTACTTTTTCAAGAGCAAAATGAATAAAATGTTTTTATCGTCACTGGCTAGCAACGTTTGTGTTTCAGAGCCAAGCTGAACTTCAATGGCTCATTAATCAATCTATTGGCACTTGAAAACCACTTGGTTCTAAAGAGCAATGAACTTAAGTTTCCCAAAACCTAATAACTGGGAAATAACATATAAAACTACGCTCAGAACAGAAAATGTAGCTAGCTGCTATTTTATGTATTCATCTGACAAAAGTGAAATTTGTGTATTTAATATTTAAATATTTTGAGATAGTTATTTTTAAATTTTGTCGTATTTTTAAAAATAAAGTAAAACTGTTTCACTGGGTTCAATTCCACTGTTTTTTAAAGTTGAATACAGAAAATTGCACGATAATGTGATGTTTGTTTTGAATTGTATTTCCTACCTAAGTTGGGTGGAACAAGCTAAGCAATATTACAAAGAGTGTGTACTGTAAAGAGAATAATTCAATTTACTAATCAAATATCTGCAGGAAACAAAGAGTATCTGATGCTAATCTGACCAGCAATGCAGGAGGATGGATTGGCAACTACATGATCCTACATGAGCTACATACAATGATCAAGATTTAAAATTGAATGTATGTTCTAACAAGCATAAGCTACAATAATCAAGGTTGAAAATTGCAGCCATGTTTCAACAGACAACTACAGGGTGCAAGCTGCAGTGATCAATCTCAAGATGGTGTAATGTTCGACTCATAATTTATGATACAAAAATTATACACTATGTGTGTGTATGTTAAGTAAGATAAAATCTGCATTTTCACAGTATAGGTGTGTAGATCTAACCTTTATATTCTCCATTCATGTTCAATGAAATCAATTGTTCTAACAAATTTATTTGATTATTTGACTATCAAAAGTCAAGTTTGATTCTGTATTTGATTAAATTAGCTCAGCTCGGCTTGTTTTTAGTCTCACCTAGCTTGGGTTAAGAATTAATAGATCAACAACAGTATAATACTACATAAAACACTAGTTTTTATATGCTACTATAGCTAATCATTGTGGCTATAGACTATGCACTATATAGATGCAACCACATTACTTGAAACCATATAATACATTAATAATAATCAAATTCAAGAATAATAATATGTTTCCTCATGGAAGGTCGTCAAACATGTTTCTGAATTGACTATATATAATTACCCTTTGTTGTTATAACTGTCCTTAAAACTTCGAATAGGAATGACAAATGTGATTTTTACAAGTGCACATATAATTCATATACACAGTATATATATATATATATATATATACACAGTATATATATATATATATATATATATATACACACACACACAGGCTTCTATTATCTAAATATCTTTATAAATCACACATGGGTCATCACGTTCAAGTTTAAACACATGTCTGAAACACAAATGTGCTGCAAGACAGCTTCACAAACTAATCATGTGAATAATGAGATCTCCAACTTGTTTGATTTCAACTAGGAATGTGCAAAATCCAGTTTTTCAATTCAAAGACAAGTAAAATCGAATAATATTAGAATCGAGGTTCGTGTATTAAAAAAAAGGTTTAATGTTGGTTAAAAATATTATATTTTGTATAAATATGTAAATTTAGGTATTAAATATAATCTACAAAATGCTATATTCTAGACATATATTTTTCTTAAAATGATAAATTAAGCTAATTATCACAAAATGTAGTTTAATCATTTTAGATTTCTTTATGCGAATGTTAATTTGTGAAGTAAATGACAACAGAAAATAAAAATATTTAAATATGTGTTTAAACCTTATTTTTTGTAGAAGCTTCATAGTTGTCGAATAAAAAATTTTACTTTCGAATCAAAGTCGAAGAAAACCATTATTTGAAGAAAATACAAAATTTTATAGGCTTCACACACCCATAGTTTCAACATGTACCCTCCTTTTATTTTTTAAGGTCTAGATTTTATTAAAACTGTGTAGATAACTCTGACAAACATGTTAAAACTATCATTCACACAATACACACTGACTAAATAGAATGTCCTTAACATTTTTTCATAGATCCTTTCGGTAGGGGTGTGCAAAGTCCACCTTTTACATTTGAAACGAGGTACAATTTAATATATAGGATATTACCAAAACCAAATATAAGTTTGAATATTAAGATATATATACATGTATGTTTACCTAAATTTATGTAAATATTCACTGTGTTAGTGGCGCCAGATGATCTCGATTCTAAATCATTTGGTGATTTAGTCAGTGTTTTAAACAGCCATTTTTTGCCAAAACCCAATGAAATTGTACAAACTTTTAATTTCAGCAAAAGGGATTAGCACCCAGCGAGTCCATTGTGGAATATGTTGCTGTTTTGAGAGAAATGGTCAGCCGTTGTAACTTTGGAACATTTACAAATCGGATGCTGTGTGATCGTTTAGTGCAAGGTGTCGCGGATGATACAGTGTAATGCGAAATGCTTTCTAAAAACGAAATATGTGTATGTGGAAGGACATAACACTACACTACACACACTCACACACACAGAGTGAATATTTACATAACTTTAGCTAAACAGTAACTATTATTTGGTTATATTTAGGGAAGACGGTAGAGGAAGAGTGGATAGAAGCATATAAGAGAGAACAAATAAAATATGGTTTTTACAAGGAAAAGAACAAAGTTCATACTTTACATTGCTGCCAATAGACAATGAGGTAATGGCTGCATCTCTAAGAAAATCAATAGTATCCGCCCAATCCCCTAACCTAGGTTCTATCGTCTTGGAACTCATCAGAAGGGAGTGGGATAAGTGCAACACCACTTCCTATAAGAGGGGAAAAACAAGCATAATATGGTTATTACAATGTGTTATTTTGGTTTCTCTTTGAGGAAGATATGTTGCATGTATCACACTCCCTCCAGACGAATACTGATAGAATGAAATCTAGATCAGAGGAAGGTGGTAACAATCGATTTTCTTCAAGAGACAGCGATTCTAGTGGTAGAAGTGTAGAGTGTGAGCTGTATTCTCCTTTTCATTGTAAAAGCTATATTATGTTCGTTCCCTCTTATATGTTTCTATCCATCTTTCCTGTACCTTCTTCCAACTATAGCAAAATATCTCAAAAAGTGAAAATAGACTCTCCTTAAAGAGATTTATATCATTTAGAAAATGTTTTTTTTGAAAAGTGAATAAATGGTGTTGCACATTTAATATAATTACTGAAGATTTTTTTCATATAAAAACTAATTTTCAAGATCCATAGTTACATAAATTGGCAAAAATTAAACAAAAATGTGTATTTTAGACATGAATATTATAAATGACAAAGCTAGAATTTTTTTCAGAGCAAAGTCTAAGTTTTTGAAACTTCGCACATCCTTATTATCTAGAAAAATTGATAACACTATCTTGTGCACATAATACTCTAATAAATAATCATCACTTTTATTTACATATTAATTCACGACTCAGCATAACGTCGCTAAGCATCTAAAATGCCCAAGAAAAAGAGTTCACTTTTTTTTAGATTTTGATCTATAATGATCACAGTCTTGTACGACTAGAACATTTTTACAAGTTTAGAAAAAAAAAGAGTTGTATCGACATGCTCACAAAGTGTAAAGGATTTCTTTACATACCGATTTAAAGAAAAAATTGTGCCTAATGGCTATTTTAAATTAAATATTGAAAAGAAGATAGAAGGGAAAGGCCTATATACTTACCAGAAAACTGTAGGTCTCAAATTTAACAATCCAAAACACAAAAAAATACAGATTTATGAAATTTTTGGGGTATATCAGTCGCTTTCTTCAGAAGAAGAGAGTAAAACACCAACTGGACTAATGTAAAGAGAATAGAAGGTAGCGCCAGTTGGAGAAAGACATCTGATTGGCTGAGCATATGACGTCACTTAGTATACTAGCCAGCGCTTAAAGTCGTGTTCTCACATGTCTCTTTCAATAAATAATTTAAAGTGATTCATTTTTAATGAAAATAAAAACTAAAGGAATTTGTTCACATGTGTAATAATGATCGTGTTGAGAATAATCAACTACTGTTTAATTTACCAAAGTGGCACCATGTGATGTTTTATTTTATACAAATCACTACTTCTATTCCATAAACATTCAAGTGTTCACACAGTTAATTTTGTTTTCATTTTGCAATAATGTTACTAACTAACCATTAGTAAAATTATAACTCCTTTTAACTTTTATTGAAAGCATGAAATAATAATTCAGTCTAATGAAATGAGTGTTTGGACATTCATTTTTTATTAATCTTCAGTGAATCACTGAAAATAACACGCAAGAACATGGCTTTAACATTCACAAATCTTTATGGAAGACAAATTAAGTCCTTTCTAAATAATTATCGTTAAGAAATTATAATATCACATTTGGGAACATTAAACACATTAATACATAATAAAATCCACACCAATAAATGAGAAAAACTGAATAAATTACACTTAGAAAACTATTAAAATATGTTCAAAAGTACTTACGTGTGGAATTATTGTATTAACATTGGCAACATTCAATTTGTTTTAAGTTCTTGGCATTTTAGTTAACTTTCAATTTAGCACCACAAATATCAAACTCACTATCGGCAAAATGAATGGAACATATTCAAGTAAAATTTGTATTAATTGTGTCTTTCCTTTTACATTTAAGCTTCCATGTACAGCAAAGTTCTGAATTCTTAAAAAAGGAGTAAAAAGATATATTATTACCCTTGTGGTTTCGTTGATTATTTACAGAGAGTGCAACAGCAAAACTAGGAATTTTGTATGTCTTTTTAGAAACATATGTAATTAAGATTGACGTACGTGCACAAATAAATTAGCAAAAAGCCTAAGAGTCTGATTGTTCAACAATGACTTGTAGCCTTACGTGCCTAACTTAAGTAAATAAATTAACAAAAAGCCTAAAAGTCTGATTGTTCAGGAATGACTTGTATCTTATATATTATATCATATAAAAGAAAAACTATTATAAAATAATAAACAGCTTGATAAGAACAATACAACTACATATAGCTAACATTCATACATACATTTAGTATTATAGTTACTACTAGTGAATCATTAACTAGAACATCGCTGCTGTATTTTATATTAGCATATTAAAATGGCTACTCGAGTGGTAAACATAATAAAGTAACTAACTATACACAAAAAACCCACAATCATACAACACATGACATACTACTAACTGCTGTGTACTGGATGACATAGTGTCATGGCTGATGTAAGCGATGGCATCAACAAATTCTTCCAAATGGCACTACCTCTCTATTCTCTTTACATTGAACTGAACTATGGCAGCATGGCTAGACCGCTAGAGGTATATCATAGTTACTGAGATACTGTTGTTGCCCGTTTCTTGATTAAAAGATAAACAGTATCTTTTTAAAAATCTATAAACAGACAACATCAGTATCTAAGACACCAAGCTCTACCTCTAGATAATGCTGCTATAGTCCAGTTGGTGTTTTACTGTCTTCTGCTGAAGAAAGGGACTGATGTACCCTGAAATCTTCATAATTATGTAAGCTTGGAGGCATAAAGTTTTCTGGTAAGTGTGTCGACTTTGCCCTTCTATCTTCATTTCAAAGTTTAATTTAAAATATACATTACAAAACTATTTGAATATTTAGGTGAAACATGCTTATAATTACTATATGTTTTCTTAAGTCTACATGAGAGAGATTTATATTTCATGTGCAGTAGTAATATTTATATCTTACTGGGACCTTGTGTACATATAGGAATGCAAATTACAACTTGTTAAAATCAAGCAAGAAGTGGCCTGTTACATTGTCTAGTTCAGGGGTTCTCAAACTTTTAGCACTCAAGCCTCACTCTGACATTAAAAGTAATTGTTAAGTCTCACTTTCTTGAAGAAAAAAATACTTTTACATTAAAATTAAAACAAAAAGAAAGCATGCACTATATCATTGATTACTATTTCAAACTTGTTGGAGTAATACCTGGGAGAAATGTTTTTAGTTTAATGATTTTACATTGAAAGTAACTTTAAGTGAGTGCCTTTAAGCCCATGTTGCCTGGGGCCTTATATCGTATGGGCCGGTCTTTAATTAATTGAAAAAAAAAGATCAACATTTTAAAATTCCAGGTACAGGTGTAGACGTTTGTTCATATGGACTATTAATTTTAAAATTTCAGAGCTCTGTGTCTCGTACATATCGTGCAATGCTCATGAAAAACAAAAAAACTATTTTACTAACATTACTTTGCTTCTGACCTGGCACCTCATCAGAAATCCCCTCATACTTCAATGTTGAAAAACCCTGGTCTAGTCTACTAAAAAAAAAAGGATTAAAAACAAACTTAGCATTGCTATCCAGTACTCATAATATAGATATAAAAACCACTGTAATTATAGTGAACATATTTTATGCTTCTAAAACCCTCCCTTCAATAAATAACTATCAAAATTCCATAAGCAGAGTCTAAGCAATAGCAGAAACTTGTTTTGAACCATAAGATTTAGAGTACAGTTGATTTCACTTATTACAAGGAAATCTAGTCAATAAAGAGAGTTTATTATGTTCATTGCCCTGCCCAGTGACTAGAACATGCCGTCATGGATACCGATGGGTACCAACACGACAAGGAACAACACGGCGTTCCTTAGAACAAGTCTCCAGTCTTGGGGGACGGCAAATGGGAGAAGCGCATACGTTATCCGGTGCACATCGTGTGAGAGGCATATGAAGATAAAGGAGGTGATGATAGCGTTGAGGACAGGATACCCAGGGACTAGCACGAGGACTCCGTGGGTGTCCGCCGCCAAGAACACATGGTACTGGCAGATAAACAGCTCCAGGGAGATTCGACCAAACCAGGCAAAAAAACTGGAGTAGCGCGTTCGCAGTACACCTGAAATGTTGCGCAGGACAACATAGCCTACAATCTGCAACATAGAGATGTCGTAGATCAAGTATATTTTGTCATATTTGGAAGAAGGTATAAGAAAAAGGGATGTAAAACATATAAAGGAACAAACACAATATGGCTTTTACAATAAAAATACATAAACAGTTCACAATTTACACTGCTGACATTGGACATAAAAGTAATGGCTGCCTCTTAAAAAAAAAGTCATTGGTCCCCAATACCTCGACATAGGTTTCGTTTTATTATAACTCATCAGGTTGAAATGTGAAACATGCAACACAACTTTCTAAAGGAGGAAACCACAAAACACTTTGTGAAAGTCATATTGTGTTTGTTCCCTAGAGTCTGTTTTTATTTATATTTACTGTATCTTCTTCCATAACAAAACATACCTCAAAAAGTGAAAAGAGGCTTTTCTTAGAGAGTCAGATCAAGAACATAACAGCGATATTTGTCAAATAAGACAAAATCAACATTCTGGTTGTCAAAAATAAACAAAATAAGTGGACTGTACAAAAATATGAATAATGTGGGACTTGCCTAAAGAATATACTATATCTTTACCTTATGGTGGCAGCCTCTGTATGCGAGAAAGTATCCCTCGGTATCATGTCACACGATTTAAAATACAATGGTCTGTGTCATTTTCTGGAACTATTTTTCTATTTTGTTAAAGTTTATAGTCTCTTTTATCCTTCACCTATAACCACCCTTTGTCATGACAATAAGGGATAAAATAAATACAAAACTTATTTCAAGGCAAAGCACACTGCTAGTTCTCAAATATCCTGAAGTTTTCTGTTGTGAGCCACTAAAACATTTATCAATTTTTAAAGGAAGGCTAGATCTATTGCTTCTTTTCATCAAGCCTCGTCTCATAGCTAAACAAATATGCTTAAAAAGGTGTTGAAAATGATTTCATCTAAATTTTCACAATTTTTTTTTATATTAATAAAATTCAAAATATAAGACTGTAAATGAAAAAGAACCCTGTTGGAATCTTTTGACTTTATTTTGGCATGAACCATATTTTGAAATACTGCATCTTAGAATAAACTATTGCGTTAAGAGCTGAACCTATGAGCGCCAATTTATTTTTTACTCAGGATGCCCCCGTAACCATGAAAAGATGCTCATTTCCAAATTTATCTAACCACACCACTACAGCATTAAATTACAGCACCAATAGAACACGAATCACTAAATAAAACCAACAACCAAACCTTTCTAACACAACCCTGTTGCTTACTAAGGATCTACACCCAACAATCAAATTTTCATTTTTTTATATAATAGGCCTACAAACATATTTATGTGGAATTTCTAACTTGTTGAAAAATGTTTTTTATACCAAAGTGACATAAAAATATTGATTGAAAAAAATAATGACCCAAAACCTATATATCAATCAATTCCAGATTGTGTTAAACAAATTTCTATCCAAGACAATAATTTACATTATTTTGTAAGTGAATTAACAATGCTCAATGCATGTGATATTTAGGAAGCATTTTCAGGATGAATTTGTATAATAGCTCTATGCATAAAACCATATACATCATTTTGAGGAAAACTAAAAAACTTTCAAGTTGAGTTCAAACAAATATTAAAATTTAACTCAAACTTTAATTTGAGAGTAAATGTAATCCTGTATTTTTATTCATATTTCTAAATGAATCTTCTTATCTAATATAATTATTGTAAGTTTTTTTTTAACTTTCACTACCTTCTCTATGTTTTAAAAATATAGGTGGGTCAAATCCACTATTTTATGAATCTGACACTCAAATTTGAGTCTTCATTTTACCTGTGAATCCTGATTATTAAATTTAAGTCTTTTTAAAAAAAAACAACATAAGAGTAAATAGAAATATAATATAATAGAAAATACAAATGGTAAATGAATGTTGAGTGTTAGATTATTGGTCTGGGTTATAGTTGTTAGTTTTATCATATGATTATGTTGGGGTTAATCCACTAACAAACAGTAAACAGCAGTAACAATCTCTAAAAAGAATTTTAATTTAAAACTTTGGGAAAAACACCTTTATTTATTTTCTTTAAAATCTTGAATCTGATATTTTTCTTAAGACTCAAATCTCAAATATCATTAAGCATTTGAGGGCTTGAATAACTGAGGGTTCAAAGACCCCGTTGCTATTTCGAACTCATTCCAAAAGATATAAGTGTAACTCACGGGCACAAAGACTGTGTAAGTGTGTATCTCATTGCACTCAAGTTTGTTACGACAGAGAAAGGAGAAGGTGGTGTAACTGCCGACAGCGATGAGTGACGCCAGTGTCACGGACAGAGCGATGCCAGGGGAGAAAAGGTTACTGTGATTGTTGTCATTTAGTAGGTTGTACCTCTGAGCTAAGAGGTACACCACCGCAAACACCATTCCATACGAGATGCTAAAAAATACAAACATTTCAGAGAAATATTACATTAAATGATAGTTAAATAATAATGATTAAAAAGAAGTAGGGTGTGTGAGTGCTTGAAAATTCAAATTTGGCGGGATTGAGTTTTAGAAGTTATTCAAACTCTACCTGAATATATTTACAATGTTTATAATGAATAGCATTTAATTCTAGGATATTATAGCATATCAAATATTCTTTCAATATTTCCTTTTGTCTGATTTAAAAACATATTACTTGCACAACTATTATAAATTTATTTTAAAATCCAATTTGTGTGATCAGATTTTTTTTTTCACAAAACAATACCATTCTTAAGAATGGTTTATGCATGAATCTATTAAACAAATTAAACTTGAAATATTTCTAGTAAAGATATTGCTCTTTATGGACTGAGCTTGAAAGAAACTAAAAATTTTCATTCAGACTATACTTATAATTTAATTGTTCAATTAAAAAACAAAGTTTTGAAATTAACATAAGACGAAACAATTCAAAATAAAAAAACCTTTGAAATAACATTAATCTATTTAATAAAAGCCACATGGTGTTTATTGTCGGTCCAGAATTTTTCCCAAACTTCCCAATAAGCTATAAAGCTGAAACTTTGCACACTGATTACTTAAGTGCTGTAGCTTAAAACTAAGATTTAGGGGGTGGTCCAAGGGGCAATTCTTCACACCATGATCATAGGGCTATATAGATATAGTTCTGGCCTATGTCTCATGCCATCTCTATGAGTAAAATACAAAACTTGGGGGAAGACGGGGAGTAGTAGCTCGATAAGTTGGAAGAGCCATAAACCCAAATCAAGCTACCCCATGTTTTTAAAAATCCAGAAATAAATTAAAATACAGGAAATAAACTTAGCGCGAAGTTCAAAATTGCGTCTGTCGGAAATAGGCCTAACACCCTAGTATTTTCATAATGGAAATAACATATGAACAAAACATTTCACAAACATCAATCTTTTGTATATTATTGTTATGGTATAGATATTGATACTATCTTTCAAAATTTACATCTGCAGATCACATGACTTGACATATGAATACATGAAAGTAGATCAGTGTAACTTGTCTAGCTATTAGATAAGGAAGGGACTTAAAGTGTTGTTGCAGAACTCTTACATCATAAAGTTATTTTTCGAAAAAAAAAATCATTTATTATATTCCTGAATTATTAAATCAGTTATCTTTTTTGTTCTCACCTGTATCTGTCAAGCTTCCAACGGAACCACCACTCGTGGATGTCATCATCTGTCGTCACGAACAGCGCCTTCCAAGGTCGGGTCACAAACACCTTCTCAAAGAAAACCTGACACAAAGGGGTCTTTGTTAGAACAGACATCATTCCACAAATATTGTAATATAACAAAAGACAGCGAAATATCAGGAGATGTGTTTTTACAAACTTTTACTTGGAATGTTAAAGGTAATATTAAAATGTTTTTAATGTTCATTGCAACATTTTTTAATTTATATTTATTTATTTTGACCATTGGCTATTCTTACAAAATATATTAGAGCTGGTGCATGGCACAGTGTACAAGTGTAACCACGTGCAACATAACAGTGATCCTGTAAATCCCACTATGCAAATTAACTGTCTGTATAATTTCATCCTTTACCACGGAAGGATTAATAGAGAAGGTAGGCCAGCATCCCTGCTTGTAGTATAAAAGAAGCGGTGACTACAAAGACGTGATCCTCAAATAAATGATGGAACTCTCCAATTTATTCCCTTCGAGTGTTAATATCATGCATCTATTTCATCTATGGCTTTTTTTTAAGTCATTGATAGCAATAGTAAGGCATCTGTTTATATTTTCTTAGCCATCTTGCAGAAAGGTGTGGGAAAAACAGTATACTTTATAGCAAGGGTTGGCAATTTTTTTGGCCCTTCATCGACTTATCAACTTTCCAAAGGTCCTGCGATCACCCATAAATCCTTCCCTATCCTTTTGCTTTTTTATTTGTCTAAACATTTTATTGGTCACATTCAAATATTATTTAAATATACTTGATATGTTTGAGAGTTTAGAAGACTCAAATATCAACGTTTGATGATGTAGTGTTCTTATGTGATTGACTGAAAATTGTTGTGAGTTGCCAACCCTCATTTTATAGTATAGGCTTATTTTGGTAGGAAAAACAGTGTCTGTTAGATAATAAAGTTACTCAAACAATTTTTACATATTCATACATAAAGTTGAATGTGAGTACCTGTCACTTTTAATAAATATTATCAATACACATAAAATAACACTAATAATATGGTAAGGTGTTATCAATGTTGGCCACAAATAAATATCTATTAATTTTCTAAACTGTTCTTTCAAACAAAATCAGGGTATAGCTAGTGTGTGCATGTTCATATCTTGACGCATCTAAACAGAGCACTATATAGTAGAGTGTCTGGTCTGCACTGACCTTAAGACCACATTACAGTGAACTCTTGAATTATTTCACCTGATTCAACACCTGAAAAATAATACAACTTGTTTCCCGAGGGTAACACATCCAAGTCTGGGAACGTTACCTCCGACATGTACAGGATAGTGATGACGCTGAAGAGCCCCACAAACTTGAGCACCAAGTAGAGGTACTGCAGTGGGTTACTCTTGGACGAAGTGCCAGTGACTTGAGGAGGAAGCGCCAAGACGAGGTACACCATGAGAAACCAGAATGATACCAGCGGTACAAAGTAATAGAACTGGTACGGCCGGTTCATGCAAAGGCACAGCAGCACCGTTACGAAATTTAGTCGGAACAGGACCTGTTTGCACCAACAAGACAAAAAAAAACAAGTTTTTTAAAAATCAGTCACAAATACAGTTTTAAAAAGGTTATTTGGAGCAAAGCCTTGGAATGAATCTTGGTGTAAAGTAGGGAGGGTCGGCACTCTACAAAAGAGATTATGGAAAAAATTGTTGATAAAACAGTAATAAATACAAAAAGCACATTTTAACAACTATCTTTCACTGCCATAGGCAGCTTCTTCAGGTTCAGGGTGTAAACTAATAGATGATTGCTGTTTCGGTTAAACTGCAAGGTTGACTGTCAACATATATTTTTAAGAGTTGGGTTAACTACTTTACAAATCCAAATCTCCAATTTACCTTAAAAACAGATTCCGAATCTTGGAAAAAATTATGAACATAAGATGAAATATAAATATAATCAGAAAATAGAAATAATAACTAAAATTTAACATTCTTTCTTAGGGCCAGTTTTAGAGTCAGCCTTAGTACGCCTCAAGTGCAGTGCTATGGTAAATTAAATGCAAGACGACACTTACCTAGACAGGAATGGAATGGGCCAGTTTCATTCATGAAAATGGCCCATTCCATGCCTGTCGAGATATGTGTTGTCATGAATTTAATATAGTGCTGAACTTGAAGTGTACTAAGTCTGACTCTTGGTAATAAATAAAATGATAGAATATTAGGAAAATGGTAGAGCACAAATGAAAGTAAAAACCCTAACACATATTTACACACACAACAATATTTTTATAATAAAGGAAATTGATAAAACTAAAGAAAAAGGAAAAATAAACTATTATGAGTAAATTTGATGAAGAAATCCCACCTAGGGAAAGAGGAAAAATGTGGGAAGACTCCAATGCACAAAGGTGACATCTTCTTCCTTTCTTCTGTCTTCTATAGATAGAAGTAGTCACACACACATTTTAACACAAATATCATAATATTTCAACATTGTTGCCTTTATCAAACAAAAAGTAGAAGAAAGTACATTTAACACAAACAATGGATTACTCCATTTTGCATTTTTAAATTTTTTTTCCTATCAGCTACATCAACCTTTAAAAAAAAAATCTTATATTAAATGTTTTATAAAGTATTTATGTTCCTATGTAAATGTGCTATAAAATAATAACACACTACAACCGTTTCATCTAAGCAATGCATTTTGTTAATATGTGAGAAACAAATGTTTTACTTTTATGTTAGTGTTTGTGCATGAAACTAATGAGTTTTTTCCAGGTCTGTAGAGTCGAAGTATTTTTGGGTGGTTGTCAGTAAAAATGAAACCGACTCAGACTCTGGCTTTAAAATAAAAACTTATAATATTATAACACTATATGCATGCTCAAATTTAAGAGAGGGTGACTGGCAACCGTCTCTATAAAACAGAGCCTCCCCACAAACAGCTGCAATTTTAATTCTAAAAATATATTTTATGTTCTATGAACCAAAGTAACATGAAGATTCAAGTGGTGTTGATTAGATGCTGTGTACTAACAATGACTGCAGAAAATTTGTAATTAAAATTTAATATACAATTTTTCCAATTGCCAAAACCTTCCTTCACCTCTTACAAGACATCTTGTGAATGTGGGGAATGCCAGGCCTCCACCGTGGTTCGGATTCCACGTTAAACTGATAGGTCCTTCATTTCATCTCACAATCACCCTACCATTACACATTAGCCTAAATGCGTACAACCCGAACGGGTAGTAAGACGCGGTGCTAATAATAGTAATAATTTAATATACATTTACAATTTAACAAGGAGTCAGAGTCAGAAAGTAGAAAAATAGAAGAGTCATAGTCGAAGACTTGGCAAACCAACTATACAGGTCTGGTTTTTTGTCCATATATTAAAGTTCTATGAGTTTACTTACCTTTAATTAGATTCTTTGACAGTTTCATTTCCTTGAATATAGTGAGTTGTGGTGCTGAATTAAATTTGGTTTCAATGTGATACGATTAAAGATAAAATTTGTTTGACACTAGTTTGGATTAAGGTCAAATAGCTATGGTACTTTTTTTTATGATTAGTAACATAATTTAAAAAGTATTAGCACTATTTTTTTTTCATTCTTGTTAGTACTTTTAATGCATGTTACCCTTAATAATTGTTATTAAGATCAGGTAAAAGTGATAGTAATTTACCTCCAACACTCTGCGGGCTCCACAGTTTTCCAAGCGCCAATACGAGGCAAAATTGCGGCCTCTATTCTGCAAGAGAAGTTGGTAACACTGACCAGACATGTACGGTAAGGGATGGTTTCTAAAGTGGCATGCACGAGGACAACAGACAGAAGTGAACGTCATTCAAAGGGGTATCAATGATTATGTTGGTGAAATTGTGCAAACGTTTAGTCATTTTAACTTTCCTAACTAAGCTTTGTAATGCTGCATGTCTGTAATTAACTGACCAGAAGACAGTGTTTTAATATAAAATGAGACTTGTCAGAATGAATACATGACAGAGAAGGTTTTCACCTGAAAGAATCGGACAAGCCCCGCATCCCCTCGTTGCCAGAAGTAGCAAAAGTGTCCGTATCCAGACAGGAAAATGTATGCAGACACCAGAACCCGCACATGCATGTATATGGGCAGGATTCCACTGGCTCCTGTCATGTGGTAGATCAGAATAACCAACTGCATCCAGCCTGTAAGTGATAAAACTTTATTAACCCTTTAACTGGCTCAGGCGTCATTACACCTACACTTGCCCGAATGTTTCCTGGTGCAGATGCAGGTGCAAATCAACATTTCGTTGTAATAAGTTATTGTAATGTCATCTTTTAGTGATCCACTGGACCTTTAGCCAATTTGAATACTTCATATTGAAGCTGATAGATGGTGCTACCAGTTCAATACTATAATATGACCATAAATAAAGTAATAAATGAGAAAAATAAATGAGCAGCGAAAATATTTGTCAGGTAAGAACATACAAATAGAAAGATGTCTGCCGGGCCTACGCAGATAGCTATACTACAGACGCCTCAAGGAATAGGTTGGTGATACTATACCCCTTTAATGAAAACCACTTCTGGCTTTTTGAGGTATTTTTGTTATATATAGAAGCAGATTATAAGAAACAGGTACGGAAACATATGAAAGGGAACATACATATGGCTTACAGAATGAAAAAAAAAAGAACACAGTTCATACTTTACAATGCTGCCATCAGACAAAAAGGTAATAAATAGCTCCCTTTTGAAAAAAATTTATCTTTACCCTCAAATCCCTCAACCTAGGTTTTATTTTATCTGAACTCATCGGAAGGAAAGGTGAAAAGCGTAACACAACTTTATAAAAAAGGAAACGATAAAACACAAACGAGAGGGAAAGGAAATTGCTAAAGAATGATAGGAACATGTATAGATAATTATTTATTATTTGGTTTCAATGGTGAAAGAAGATTTGTAGGTTTTCCCTCCTCAATATTCACAAGTTAGTTGACTTGTTAAATCACCTTTCCACTCCTCCGTCTGGTCACGGTGTAGAACTTTGGTGAAGCGACTATCTTCTGTGAAGAACAAACCAAGCGCCAAGATATATGCCAAAGGTAGCCAAAAGCTGATAGGAGAGTAGTATTTGTTTTCTTTCATGAAAAAACTGGTTCTGAAACATTCAAGACACACAAACTTTCTACACACAATCCAAGCACACAGGTCTGCTAATCATAATAACAGTTTGGGGGTCATCCGTCCATAAACCATGTAACGCTTTAATGTCTACATGCTGTTACATGGGGAGAGGGTGGGGTACATCAAAGTGTTATGTAATAGAGGTCTTAAACACAAATTCTAATGTTGAAGGACAATATTATTGGTCATGTTTTCATCTTTGATAAAAATAATTATGGATAACTTCCAAATATCTGTGGCGTTGAAAACCTAAGTTTTGAACTTTTTTGTTTTTCAATATTTTAAATGCGCTTGTCTGCCCGAGACTATGAATGGCAAGGACATTCGAAAAAACATATTTTCATGTGGATGACAGTGACATGTTTATACTTACAGCCTGTGTTTAGATCTACTGACCCCCTCACATGCTTTTAGTTTGATAACAGCTGTCAGTCGAAGAGACCTTAATTTATAGGTATAGTTGGGTTTGAGTATAATTTAAATGCCTACTGCACATTCTTTCACATAAGCCATGAATAATTACTTGTGTTTGTACAAAAAACAAAAATAATTTCTTCAAAGAAAGCAGACTTGTTCATTGCTTGCGTATAAAAGTGATATCCAGAAAACACAGTGGAAGAGTCTCATAAAGATGAAGTGAAACGAAAAAAAGCAAAAGTACAGAATTTATCTCAAGGCAAGTTTGAGGAGTCCATCAATAGTGTTATTGTTTAAAACCAGCGGCATGTTATGAAAAGTAAACTTTTAACTATCATTAATCATTCACAAAATGTAGGTGTATTTAAGCCTATACCTTTTCCCGTCTGATAAATCTAGTGTGTATGTATATAGATGCAACTATTATTATACATAAGCTATGGCGACTGCATTGTCTAAATTGTCATTCTCTCAGTAGACTAGATGGTCAATGTTGGGGAGATGGGGGTTTGAATACCAGTCAGGTCTACTTAGGGTTGCTTTTCCTAAATGGTTTCCCACTCACCCCCTATGCAAATTCTGGTAAATTTTCTTTAAAACTCCACCATTTTAGTATACATTTTGTAGGATGGTATAGTCAAATTGTAGTTATTTTAATTATGTTTATTATATTTATCTAATGAAGTATAAATTAGGAAGGTAGAATTTTAGAGGTAATCTACCCTAATTAACATGGAGAAAGATTATAAAACCATTTAGAAAAAGTCACTCTGAGTATACCCGACAAGTATTCAAACCTCGATCTCTGATTCATTGGCCATCTAGTCTTTTTCACGAGTGAAGCCAGGATCCAGGATCGATGTTGGACAAAACATGAGTCTAGGGATTGATAAATTAATAAAATTAAAGTTGTAGATTAATCCAATAATAATTTAGAAAAGTTATATGCCTAGAATTCCTTAAATAGCTTTCTATATGATGATAATATTACTATCATAAAAAGTGCACAATATTAAGAAAGATGTCTTCCCCCAGCGTCAAGGCTCTGATGTGGGCACTTTAACATCATCATGTAGCGCTACTATGAAAAAGGGCCATCCTAGTCAGCATAATTACTGCCACTGTGTCTTCGCAAACCTGACATCCATAACATAAATATAGCAGAGGTTTTTTCTCATGAACCTGAGGAATTTGAACTCAACGTCTTTATGTATGTACTTGTCTGTCTTAATCTGTTTGTATGCGTAGCTATCCATAAATAATAATTCTCTTTGAAATCATTATTGATTAAGATTTAAAATGGATTTTAAGAAGTAATAATTCTGAATCCCTCCTTTAGTACGGTATCACAAAACTTCCCTATGAAATAATTACACTCATTTTTGGTGAGAAAATTTACTTAACACAGTGGAGGCGAGAGGGGGGGG
>CABFOV010001656.1:64231-109071 GCA_902141375.1 Timema poppense
GGGCTTTAAAAGTCATGAAAAAAGTGTTACGTGGTTTATGGACGACCCCTTGGCACATCAGCTATGTTGATAGATCATCTAACCGCTGATTTAAGAATTCCAAGTTCAATTCTTGGCAATGCCTTTATTTGTTTTAATATCTAAGCACTGTTTGGTTGTAATGATTTTAGGATAGTCAAGTTATGATACATCACTGTCAGGAATCGGAAAGATCAGATAACAGCAAGTGTGCTAGCCAGAGAAGAATGGGAGCAAATAAAGGAGGATTGATGGAAGGAAAGGAGAAGATGGAAGCATTTTAATAAACTGACCTGGCCACAGGCAGCTAATCGATGATTATATTGCTGAGTCAGCACAATCAAAGTTATGCAAGAAAAAATACAAAATTGTGATGTCTTAGCTATTGTTTAAAGTGACTCAAGATGTATGTATAGTTTTGTATACATGGAAAAGGGTATTTACACAATATGGCTTTCATAATTAAATGTGTATCACAAAAAACATTTTAAATTTCTGCCATTAGACAAAAAACAACATATTTCACAATTTACACTGCATATACTAAATATTAGGGATGCGGGAGAACCACAAAGCAATGTTGGGATTGTACTTTTTAATAATGGTTATGATACGGTGGGTTTCAGGACTGGTGCAAGTGAATTTGACCCATTTATCCTCTTTCCTAGAACAGTTATGGTTATCATTAGTAAGAGTGGTTGAGAAGTTATGCAATCTTGTTTTATTTGTTTGTTTGTGATTTTGTAGATGAGGGAGTGAGAGTACCCATTGTTAGCGACTATTAATTTAATAGTGTTGAGCTCAGTTCTATAGTTGGATTTAATGAGTGGGATATTTAATAACCGGTGAACTAGACTATTGAAGGCGGCGAGTTTGTGAGAGATGGGATGATTAGAATCTTTTGGGATGATGGTATCAGTGTGGGTAGGTTTCCTGTATATTTTGTAAACTAATTGGTTTTTCAAATTTTTATAGATATTGAGGTTGAGATCATTGATACTGCCATCTCGGCCTCAATATCTCTCGATTCTTGATGCTTCGATTCCTAAAGATAAGTGCAAATGATCGTGAATGCTTTATTAAGATATTAATGACTATCAAAAATTAAAGGCCATTTGTCAACACATTTTTAATTATTCCATTTGTATAGTACAACTTATAAACGCAATGATTAGATTTAAAAACCTAAAAATTGATGTTATGTTTCAATATGTAAACATATTTACCGTGGTAGCATAATGTATTCAAGAAAAAAACACAAATAAACCTCCATATTAAAATATACCAACCCTGTGTTAAGAAATATATTATGATTGCTTTGCAAATTTATTGTCACATATTAAATAATAGTAATAATAATATGGGTGAAGTATATTTCAAAACTTTAAAGCAAAAATTAAAATAATGACTGATTTTTAAAGGCAAAATGTTTAAAAAACCTAATGAATATTTAATAGGTGTTTATCAAAATTTACAGAATAAAATAAAATTGGTAAAAAAAGTTCACCTATCATGAAAGCCATATTGGTTTGTATTAACGTAAACCAATATGACCGTTCCCACTTCATTTCAGGCCTATCCCAGTAAGAATAAGGTATCAAAAAATCGAGGTAAAAATTTAACTCAGAATCAAAAAACTGGAATCATTCGTCCCATCTTTAATTCAAACACTTCAAGATATATCTCAAACACATTTTATATGCAAATAAAAAAATAGTGATAGTTGCAATGTTTATCATTTATAATTTATTTTGTGGTATAACAGTTAATAATGTCAAATTTTATATAAAAAAACAATATTTATAGCAAAAAATCTCTTAATGAAGGCTGATATTAAGGAAAAAGTGTACTCTTTTTTTGGATCATAACAGTATTTTTTATAAATAATAAATTATCAGTTAGGTTTGTAAGTTCTTAGACCAGTTATTTGCCTTTTTTTTTCTTTCAGGATTTATTTTTAACTTTCAATATGAGATAAGAGATACTTTTTTCTAGTCTCAATTAGAATATTTTCCGCTATCACACATTCCTACTAAATAAAGAGAGAGAAGCAGCTCTTTATATTAATTTATAAATATTATTTTAAGTCCAACTGCCTCATATAGTTTTGAACAATCCTGAGAAAGAATTTATATGTCCAATACAGATTCATTAGTAAGCTTAAAGAAAATGTAGTTCAGTCAATTATCTAACCAGCCTGTAGATGTATTACTAAAAAAAAACTTTTATAGCCACTACGCTAACTTTTTGATATACTATAATAAATACAAAATAGCATGGCATGGCCTTTAGATAATTTGGCCAAAGTAAGCTAAAGAAAGAAATAAAAAACTTAATCGAAACCATATATCCCATGTGAAAGATTTGTGTATGTTTTATTAAGAAAGCAAATGAGACTAAAACATTTAAACTTTTACTTTGTTATCTGAGAAAGCTTTCATTATTAACGATTTAAAAACTAATGTTTTTCTCAATTCATATTATTCAATTTTAACCACAATTTTCAACTGGATTTTGACTCTCGCTGCCGTTAGTAATGATGGTGCCAACATTTATGGATAGTGTGTCATGTGGTCAGCACAATGAGGTGTTAATCTCAGTTTTCTAAACCGGAAGTGCTACTTATTTATTCAAGTAGCTCCTCATTTGTCCTCACGAGGTTGAGTTTGAACTCGTTCAGAACCCATTGCTTCACAGAAAAATTCTAGAATCGCCAGGAATCAAGCCTGAGACCCTTGGATCTGTAGCCAGGAACTCTGACCACTAGACCCCAGCGGCAATCTTAAATGATATATATACCGCCTTGCTAAGCATGTCACAGACTCTCTCTCTATATATATATATACATATATATAGAGAGAGAGTCTGCGATATGCTTAGCAAGGCGGTAGTGGAAAATATATGGCTTGAATAAAAGACTTATGAAGACCACAGGCTGTAAACAATGGATATAAAAAAATTAAATGTGGAAAAATAAAGTGTCCTGGATTTAATGCGGGAAACAGGTTCTAACTTAGATATATCACGGTTCAAAGGTGGATAATGGTGTGTCGATAGCTTACAGATGTTACCCTACCTGTCACAGAGGAAGAAGTAGGCCATAATACACCCCATCCTGCCAAGAGAACACACCAGTGTGTAGACGCTAGTCTCTGCAGCCTGCTTGCTTTGCTCGTTCAAGGGGGAGAACTCAACTGAGGCTGTGCCTTGACACCGCTGGAACTTTCGACGCACAAACATAGTCAAAGCTAGAACAGAGCTGTACCGAAACACACAAACATGTCAAGATTAACATAACAGTTTAATCACTCCATATACAATTAGTGAACTCACAGGCTAGCTTCAAACATTATATTAATTATATGTATTTGGAAGAATCTACAGTAAAGGTGGATAGAAAACAAATAAAAGGGAATGAAATGAACACAATATCGATTTTACAATAAAAAGAAGATCACAGGTGACAGTTTACATTGTAACCACTGGACAAAGAGATAATGGCTGCCTCTTGAAGGAAATCAATTGCTACCACCCAATTCTCTGACCTAGGTTTAGTTTGTTTGTGTTAGTGTTTAGGTACAAAATTAATGTGTTGTGTATAGCCACATTATAAAAATTCCCTGATTTTTCCTTACTTTTAATTAACTTTCCTGAATTTCCCATGTTTTCACCATCTATGGTCAATATGACTTATTCCCTTTTTTAAATGGTTGCCTCTATTCAAGTCACTTTGTAACAGACATTGCATTAAAATGTGAGTTGGTAGATTATTTGAACAATATTTATAAAGGTGTTATAATAAGATAACTTAAATCTAGGGATGTTCAGGGCCTCAAAACATAAACTTTGCTTCGAATATTTATAAACTTCAAATTCGCTTTTTTTTTAAATTTACCTTTGGCAATTATGAAGGTTCACCATCGAAAATATACTTAGTGAAAATACACACATACATGTTAAATTTAATTTTCATTTTCTGTTATAAATATTCTTTTTTAAATTGTTCATGTTTAAATGACTGCTCATAGGTGTTTAGTAAGACAAGTGCAAAAAATCCATATCAATAAAATGTTAACCCACTTCAGTGGCCGCATAGTCTAAGGAGTCACTCTCACAATAGACTATACTGCTGATGACGAGGAAATCAGGGCTCGATCTTGGTCAAGTGTACTGAGGGTGGTTTTTCCTAAATGGTTTTCCACTTTTCCTCCACACAAATGTGGGTAAATTTCTAAAAATTCAACCTCTCTAGTCCCTAGCACATTAGAATAATTGATACACAGGTGTATAACTCAACAGGTAGTAAGCCACTGCGTTAAAAGAGATGTATAACTCAAATTACATATAGTTGGCATCAGAAAACAAGATGAGTGCTACCAACCTGACGCCCAGAATAGAGAAGGTGACCACTTGCAGAGTGGTGTAAGGCTCGGAGCTGCTGCAGCAAGTCCCGTCATTGAAGTTCATGTGATCATTGCAGTACATGTTGAGCAGTATCTGAGTGTCATGTTTCAATGCCAGAGGACTCATGTGCAGGCCGTCTGGAGACTCATTTAGGGTCCCCTGGGCCACAAGACGGGAGCTGGACCACAACAGGGCCGCACTGTGTTGCAAAATCTGCAGAGGGAGGCAAGAGGGGTTGTATATTTCTATATGTTAGGGTTTATTTTTAGGTTAGGTATAGTATTTTGTTGCTGGGCTTTGGTCAAATTTTCAAAGGAAGCTTACCAGATTTTAATGTAGGCCCTATTCACGTGTAAAGTCATGTGATCTGCAGATGTCACTTTTGATGGATATTAGCAATACCTATAAAATTACACTAATAATATAGTAAATATTATCAATGTTGACTGCAAAAATTATGTTTGTAGTTTATAAATAACCCTTTCTATGAAAATTAGATTGTAGTTGTGTTCTTGTCAGGCAAAATATTTCCTCCTTAAATTGTATTAAATTGTGTGTTTAGAAGGACAAAAGTCAAAACTTGGTAACAAACTACGATAGAACATTTAAAACACAAAATAAGATAATTTTTTTTAAAGGTTTACTGTGCTGCACATAAGTAATTATGTTTAATGTTTTATCCAATGAAATAACGATTGCAAAATGTCAGCATTCAGTGACCAATGAAAGGATAGAGGGAAATGTCTACAAGACAGAAAATTAAAGGTCAAAATTCAAAAGGGCCACTTGGTAAACCCACCCATCTGGGTAATTTTAGGGGTTCATCATGGCCTGTATTCACGCCCCATATTCAACAAAAGTTGGCAGAGAATTGACCTGAAGCCCTAATCTAGCTAGTGTTCTAGAAATAATGAGTAAAAATGTGGGGATATGCTGAAGGAGGGGGTACTCAAATTTTCAAGTACGAGCTGAGCTTTTATCATGTACTCTGGCTCAAGACATTCATGGACTAACATTTCATTAACCATAGCAGCAATATTACAAACAATTCAATGTGGTCAATTTTCCTTAGTTTACTAAAAATTAAGGACAGGACCCTCAAATTCTTAATCCTTTTAGTGCCACGCCTATTCCAGAATTTGTGCGCGAAGAGTACCAGAGGCCTGTTAGGTTTTGTGGAACCTTACAGCAAAATTTATTTATTGCTTATCTTATGAATAAACATTTAGGCCTGCACATAATGAATGTTTTTCAAAAAAACCTTTTATGTCAAATAATTTCATATTTGTTTTACATTAGATACATTTATAAAGATATTACACCTAACTACTTAGAGTGGTAAAGAAATCTTTTCATTCACATGACATCACATGAAAATCTAAATAGTATATTTTTCTAAACTCATAACAATTAAACCCATACATATGAAAACTCTTTACAAAACTACTTATCAGTTTGAATGTTAGCCACACTTAAGTTTCTCCATGCAGCTCGTATGTAAACTGGTGTTGCATTTAGCACATTGAGTACGTGACTGTCCATCATTGTAAATATATTAAACTCCCAGTTCCAATAACAACTATTTATGGTTGATTTTTGTTGTCAACCTTATATAAGATATAAAAGGGAAATGTTCTCTTTCTAGTGATATTTGATACTACTACACTATCTATCAGGTAAAGCGAGAACTAGCAAAAATCTAGAGAGCCGACCTTATCGGCTCTGGCACTTTTAATGATAGTAGGTAGAAACGGTCAGATCAGATAGGGGCACTTTTTAGTGATAGTAGGTGGAGCCGATCAGATCGGATTGTGGGCACTTTTAGAGATAGCAGGCGGAGCCGATCAGATCGGATTGTGGCACTTTTAGAGATAGCAGGCGGAGCCGATCAGATCGGATTGTGGTACTTTTAGAGATAGTAGGCGGAGCCGATCAGATCGGATTGTGGCACTTTGAGAGATAGTAGGCGGAGCTGATCAGAACGGATTGTGGCACTTTTAGAGATAGCAGGCGGAGCTGATCAGATCAGATTGTGGGCACTTTTAGAAATAGTAGGCGGAGCCGATCAGATCGGATTGTGGCACTTTTAGAGATAGCAGGCAGAGCCGATCAGATCGGATCATGGTCACCTTTAGGGATAGCAGGCGGAACCGATCAGATCGGATTGTGGCACTTTTAGAGATAGTAGGCAGAGCCGATCAGATCAGATTGTGGGCACTTTTAGAAATAGTAGGCGGAGCCGATCAGATCGGATTGTGGCACTTTTAGAGATAGTAGGCGGAACCAGATCAGATCGGATTGTGGCACTTTTAGAGATAGTAGGCGGAGCCGATCAGATCGGATTGTGGCACTTTTAGCAATAGTAGGCGGAACAAATCAGATCGGCTCGTGGCACTAATAGGGTTAAGGATATTCTATATTCTAGAATTTGAGAAAGTTTCACATTCGAAACTCAGCTTAAAACTATTTTTGCTTAAATTTTTCAAGTGAAATTTGTTTTAGAGCTCTAATACTGCTTATTGGTGCCTCAAAATCATTTATAATTACAGGATGAACTTAGTATTCAGTCCCAAGACTGACCTAACCTAATGTATTAACGTTATAATGAATGGATAATATGAAAGAATGTTTAAAATTTAGTTACTATATGTATTTTCTATTAGTTTACTATATTTATATTTCCTACTAGGTTCATAATTTTTTCCCAGATTCAGATTTGAAGGTAAATTGGAGATTCAAATTTGTAACATAGTGGACTCGACCCATTTCTACTTCGAATAACAAATCATGTTAGGAGATAATTAAAATAGCTTGCAGTGGTGAAACGAGCTGTTAATAGGTATTACTGATTCATCCTAAGCTTAGATCTGATGTAAGCAAAGCCACATGGAAGTCTATGCTTCTGGTTTCCTACTGAATGGACTTAATGGTATCTTTCACTAAATGGTCCCTCCTATGTTTTGTATTAAGCTTGTTTTAAAATAACACTAGGAAATTATAATTAAAATTATCCCTTAATTTGATTTATAAATTATACTCTAAATTTTGCAAGCACTATTTGAATACCAACAAACTCCTGACTCAGCATTGAGAAACTCCATGATACAGTCCTTATCACATGTTAATGTCACGTCAGCATCGGTCAGTTCATCTCGGCAGTGTTATGTGACAGTTGTGAGTGTTGAGTGCTTCGCGTCTATTTATGGCATTAGCCGAGTCTGGCCTGAGTTTTGCTAAACATAAGACAGGTAATTTAAAAAGTACTAAAAAATAAAAATTGTTGTGACCTATCTTGCTATGATACTGATTATACATGGTTGCGCCTTTTTTATATTGCACTGGTGTTCCACCAATCATGTAGGTCCTACGTGTAGTGATATGTGAAGGTTTGTTTGCTTCAGGTCTCAGGTTAGGATGAATCACTAATAGTAATAAGTCATGTCTTTATGCACCTGAACGGCTGCCTGGTTGTACTTGTTGAGCTGCTCATTGGTAATCATGGACCGACTTGGGTGCAGTTTCTTTTCATCCACAGGCTCCTGGAGAGTCCATAGGACTTTGCTCTTCTTAGCCACAATATCGTTGATGGCCTTTGACAAAAAGACTTTACAAAGAACATTCAAATATAAAGACTCATATCCTATGTCGCTGGCCGTATAAATATCAAAACAGATGTGAAAACAACTGGGAAAGATTTTAATAGATCATATAAGGGTGCGAAGATGACTTTTTAAATGGGAGGGCAAAGTTTTAAACAAGTGAAACAAAGCCGAAGATAAGGTTTTTGTTACTGTCATATAAATGACACTTTAAATCTTTAAACTACCCATTTAGCACATCTTGGTAAAGAGAAAGGTTTATGGGGAGGAAAAAGCACAATTTTTTTTAAGATGGCATATCTGAATTTATCTAAGCTTACATAATGGATGTAATTTAATCAGTATTCAGTGTTAACATAATGTTTAGTGGATGTTCTAAAAATGAGTTTATGTTTAAATATATTATTTAGTGGAATATTTTAAATCCATACATGATATATAGAATAGTTCTTCCTTCGAAATAAGTGCAAAGGTTATTGTTGCTGTCGAAGTTGATGAAAATTATATTTAATGTTTGACTTCAAAATTTTGAAGCTTCACACAACTTTAATAAATAAAATTTTAGTTCCTTTAAAAATTGTAATAATAAAATCTTATGCTCATAGTAAATATTTTGAGGACAGAATTTGGATTGAATAGAAATATTTTGACTTATAGCCTTAAAATGGCACATTATAGATTAAGACCCAGATTTTATAAGTGACCAACACCTGCCAATTGCGACTTGATGTCCTATTTGAAACCATGCACTCTAGTGTCAGATCTTACCTGCACTAATCGTGTGAGGTTTGTAGAGTATTCCTTAACAGAGTGAAGGGAAGCATTTGACTCTTTGATGGACCAGGTGGCACTCCCTGCGACTATCACACTGGGGGGCTCCTTTTCACTCTACAAAATAATTAGACTAATACACTTTAAGGAACTAAAGAAAACAAATATTAAGTGAAAAATGTTGGTGAAAATATATAATAATTTATATAAAATTTTATCGCTAGATTTAATTTCATTTAAATCTTCTAGTCATGTAATAAATTTAGCGTTGTGGGCCTAACAAAATACTATGTTGTGAAATAAAGTATAAAATACGAGAAAACAAATGCATATTTTTTTATGATACATTTAACACCCAGGATACTAGTGACATAATATATGGGGTAAGGATGGATAGGTTAATTTAGATAAAGTGCACCCACAATTAAAAAAATTAGTACCGCATTTTACTAATCATTCAAGTTACGTTTAAGTACTAATTATGCTAATGGGTTAGTGATGATGAAGGTTGAATTTAGAATTAGAGTACCCATATTTGCATGGAGCAAGTAGGGGAAACCATTTAGGAAAAACCACCCATAGTAAACTTGACCGAAATCGAACCACAATCTCTCTCTCGTCGGCCTAGTCTAATGAGAAAGTGACACCTTAGACCAGGCAAACACTAAAGCATGTTACATTAATGTTAAAAAGGGATAGAACACCAACTCCCCAAGTGCACAGGCATTATTTGAAATAGTCAGCCTTAAAAACGTGACCACCAATTCAAAACTCAATGTGAGCATTTAGGCTGCAAATTATATTACTTTTGATTTCAACCCTATGTAAAGTAGGATTACTTATTCCTACAGCTCAATAAGTGGAGCTTAGAATAGAGGAATTAGTCTACTAAACATGAGAGAAGTACATACAGATATATTTGTTCAAATCATTATTGTTTCTATCATGAACCAATGACTGCCTTTGTGATCTAATTGTTAGAGTTTCTGGGTACAGATACAGAGGTCCAGGGTTTGATCCCTGGCTCTTCCAGATTTTTCTGTGAAGCTGTGGGTCTGGAACGAGGTCATCTCAGCTTCATGAGGACCGATGAAGAACTACTTGAATGAAAAAGCAGAGGCTCTGGTATAGAAATCTGAAATTAACAGCCAGAGCCCATTGTGTTGACCACATCACACTGCAGAAGTTGTAACTATCTTCATCAACATAAGACAGCCGCTGGATTGGTATGGCTCAATTGCGGATCGACTCCATGGAGTTTTATATGAGTCATTAATGATATTAACTCAAGTGACAGTAGTGAATCAACAGTAAATTTCCTGATAAATATCTACTTGTGCTTGACCACTCAGAAACAGATGTTTCACAAAGGGAAATGACCCTTGTGAAATCTCTCCCTATAGATAAGGCCTCACCTTCCACTGGTTGAAACGCTGCACCATATGTGGAGATACATAAGGGCTCCAGATGAAGTCAACTTTTATTCTAAGTTTGCTATTTATGTAGTTTAGGTCAGAGTGCTGGTTGTCAGGGCCCGTGGTTGGAGTGGGGTCTCTCTGATCTCGATGATCCAAGTGTTCCAGCAGCCCTGTGTACAGTTGCCGAATGCGAGAGTCGCCAATGAACACAAAGTGATTGTGTTGCTTCAAGTACACCAGGTAGAGCAGACATCTTTTTGTGTCTCTGTGCACGGAGGAAATTTAATGAACAAGAGATAAATAAAAGAGACAATTGTGCAAGATGATACAAATATTAGTTTATCTTATAAATTACCAGTCCAACATCACTCAGGTAACCTAGGGTGCAATATTAGTGCAGCAATGCTCCACCACCAATGAGCTATCCAGAATTATTACTGGGTAATTTATCCCTCATACAGAGACAAATGGCTAGCTCTGCTAAAAAAATCTTGCTTACCACAGATTGGCCAGCCTTGGTCTAGGCCAGTGTTTTAAAAAATGTGGTCCACTTACCCAAGGAGGAAATCTACCCACATTTGTGTGGAGGGAGAATGGTAAACCATTTAGGAAATACCACACTCAGTAGACATAAACAGGATTCACCCCACAATCTCCCCATCATTAGCAAGCCAATTCAAAACAAGAGTGAGGCCTTAGATTGTTCAGCCATTGAGGTGAGAAACTATTTAACACAGAATCTGAGGTAATGTAACTAAAAAATACAAGCCTTTATTTCACTCTGTCACGACTTTGTAAATAGTTAAACACTAAAGCTTTATCTAAATTTGGAATAACAATTTATAATATTTTGCAAAACAGCAGGTGTGTTTCCATTTTTTTTAATGAGCTATGTATATTAGACCATGATCCTGAAAGGGATACACCGGTTAAACAAATAAATAATTAATAATAATTTTAAAAGAAGTTTTTTGATCAACTTTAAAGCAGTTTTTAATCAATTTTAAAGCTATTTATTTAAACAAGCAGGGATGCCACATGAGGATGTGCTGTGATTGGTCCACAAAATCTGAACTGGGATCCCAACTTACATTTGGTTGTAGTGATGCATCATGCACCCATATGGTTGCCATTCTTGATCTCCCTGGTAACGGCCGTCTGAGAGCAACCATTTGCATGAGTCTATTCCTGCATACAAACATTTGAAAATAATGTTGGAATCTTTACTTACTAATAAATTATAAAGTATGGCCTTACTCTACTTAGCAGCCTAACACACTATGTTATAGGTGAGAGGGTGGAGATTTAAAGTCTAGTTCAGGTTAAGGAGAATGAGGTGGGAAACGGGGTTCAGAGATACCCTAATTCTCAAACACTTTTAATTTGTACCAAGGGAATTGACTTCAAAAAAAACCCTTCTTTTAGTGTTTTACAAAGTTAAAATATCAATCTTTAGAAAAACTATATTGCTCTTAATTTTAATTTAACAAGAGAATACACATCTTAACATTCTGGTTAAGTTGCCAGTGTCTAAACAACTTATAGTTAATGCTGCACTTAACAAGTGTTCAACTATTAAGTGAGGTTAGACCATCTGACATTTAATCAAGTTTAAATTACCATATTTCAAATGAAGCATTCCATGGTAGAATATGAAACCTATAACTAATGTGAATGCAACTAGCTTTGCATTTTTAGCGTTTATTTGTTGAATAATCTCTGCTGCTGACTTTCCTTGTTTACTAGGAGTATCATACGTAAAACTATCCGCCATTTTAACAGCCCTAGGCTGAACTCTTGCGAGTTTCAAGAATAGTCAACTATTAATTTATATCCAATATAATTGATTGTTGTACAAAAATAATAAAATAGAACGACTTTTCCGCCTAGCGGGCTGAGAAGCTTCACATCCTGATAAACTAACCGCTTTTATCCAACATTAGAAAAATTAATAAAACTATTAATATAATATGGTTCTAAAAACAATCATAGACTGCGAACGAGAGCAGATATGGTTTTAAAATACATTTTAGATACCGACACAGAGAAAGAATAATTCAACAAAAGAAATTATAACCAGATATTATTTTATTAAAAATAAGTAATTAATTGATCAGTTCCCTTAAACATCATGATTAATTTAAATAATAATAAAAATTGGTACAATTTTTTTAATTTGCAGTATAAAAATGTGGTTCTTGCGCAAACTTAAAGAAAAGAAAATATTTAGAAAACATAACCTCAATTTAAAATCGCCAAGTTTAAGGTGCCACCATTTTTAAATTTTAAATTTCGGCACGAGCACTCTTGGTGGTGTAGGTATTACTAGATACCTACAACAATCCTGTATAGTCGTAGAACCTGGATCCTCTGGAAATTTTGAGATATTTGATTTTAAACTTTCATCAGCTAGCCTCATAAAATCGCCAAGTTTAAGGTGCCACAGTTTCTATATTTTAAATTGCGGCACGAGCAAACTTGGTGGTGTAGGTAGTACTAGGTACCTACAACAACCCTACATAGTCGTAGAACCTGGATCCTTTGGAAATTTTGAAATATTTGACTTTTAACTTATATCAGACATGTAACTAGTCGTCTAAAATCACCAAGTTTAAGGTGCCACACTTTCAATTAAAGAAACTGTTGCACCTTAAACTTGGTGATTTTAGAGAACTATTTACATTTATAATGTGAATAAAATATTGTATTTACTTAAAGTGCCCGAAAGAACCACATTTCGTACCACAGATTAAAACAATTGTCTCAATTACGATAATTTACATTAATTATGCTTATTAAATATATTAATCAATCATTTTAATTTTTATTACTCTAATATCTGAGCTTTGTTCGTTTCGACTTTTTGTAACAGTTCCACTCCCATGTTAGAGTTTGTAGAGTACTGAAGGAACAGCCTGTTCTCTCCGAGGTGAAACGAACACGTTTTCACTCCATTCAGTTCAATTTTTAAAGATGGAAGCGAACTTTGTTTTAATTTTTTTTGTGGACTGATTTGAAGGAGGTTATGTTAGTAGTAAAACAGATTTTCACAAGATAATTTTTGAAAGAGTCAGTATCTAAGTAGGCCTAATACAAAAAGTATAGATATAATGAATTTTGTAATTATTATACGATAACCATTTTGAAGTGTGTATTAATTAAAATAAGTACCTAACTAATGGAAGTAAAGGTATAAAGTAAATAAAGAATAGCGTTATAGGTACCTTCTGTAATAAAAGTCACCGAATTGTGTTGTTCATTTATTACTTCTTTTTTTTTNTGTAAAGTAAATAAAGAAGAGCGTTATAGGTACCTTCTGTAATAAAAGTCACCGAATTGTGTTGTTTATTTATTACTTCTTTTATTTTTGAGTCTCTTACTATGTGTGCAAGCATGTTTTTATTTAGTAGATCCAAGAATTAAAAAATAAATAAATTTATTAAATTGATTTAAGTCTTGTTAGATTTAAAAATGGCGCGCGTAGAGTTTTTTTTACTTCTTATTCTTTTTCAATTCCTAACCTACTCCACTCACTCCTATCCGAGAGGTGGAGCAGGAAAAGCAGTTCTATCTGCTACGGGTACAGTTACTTCAGCGAAACGAACAGCCAGGGAGTGAGTCTACACCGGCGAAACGAACGACATAGAGTAATAAAGTACTGATAGAACTGTTCTAACAAGTCGAAACGAACAAAACTCTGGTCTTAATTCTTTTGGTTGAATTATTATCTTTTCTGTGGCGGTGACTATGATATATTTTATAACCAAATCTGCTCTAAAGGTCCATCTATGATTATTTTTGGAACTATGTTGGTTTTATTAATTTTTTTCAATGTTGGATAAAAACGGTTAATTTATTGTGGATGTGGACTTGTCTTGTAGAGTTTTTCAGCCTGCTAGACTTTAGTCATCTATGAACTTCTTCCAAATTCAAATTTTCTAGAATAATACTTGCTAGTGGCGTTAATGTTTGGTGATGCGTGATTTAAGAGTTCACTCATTTTAAATTATTTAGAGTGACTCAACTATACGTTTAACATACTTATTATTTTTGTGATAACCTAACCTGAAACAAATAATAATTTGTTGAATGAGTAAAAATTCAAATTTTCAAAATGCCTTATGTGGTTGTCAGAGGTAACCTTGGAATGGCAAATACAAAAGTGTATGGTTTGGCGGTTAATGAAGCAGAAAAAATGAATGAACGTTTGAGACCTGGACCAAAAAATCAGAATAAAGATGAACTTACGTTCTACAACTCAACCGTGTATGTTTTGAACCAGCTAGAATATTTTTTCGGCTATCGAGTGATCACTTGTGCTTGCCAAGGAGACTCTGGACAGCCTATATTCACAATGGCTAGGCCATTCTGAAATAATTTTAGTTGGCTACATTATCAAAATAGATTATCTCTTGATAATCGTAAAGAAATATTTCAATTGATATTCAAACTTGGTGTGACATGAAATCCATCAACTTCCATGTATATCAATTGAACAGCTAAAAGAAGTAATTATGTTATTTTTGCTGGCAGTTTTGTTGCAATGGTTGCTCTGGTAGTATATAAATAATGTAACAGTTATAGTAGCAGATCACACCCTAACTTTTTTACACCTGCCAAAACAGTCGGTGACCCTTTCACTATCCTGAAATAGGCTTACTGTTAGTAATGTCAATATAGCCCTAACTTAATTTTTATCATTTGTAGGCCTATAGGCTACAGTAAAATATAATTCACTTCAAGCAAAAATAGCTTGGAACTTAAACAAATAAGAATACAATTCCCATCATGACACATACCGTAACTATTCAATCTTTTAAAACCTTACAGGCTGAGAAAATTTCTGTTTCCTTTTGAGAATTTTTTTTTACAAAAAAAAATCTTTAGTTATTGGATTACACACAACTAATATGTATTAATACAGCCAAAATTGTATTTTAATTGAGTTTAATAGACGTGGAAGTTTTGTTAAGCTTGCTTTTTTTAAATTATAAGTATAACATTTTTATCGAATTGATTATCAATTGTTTCCAGCCTGTGGCCGAATCAGTTTAATTTGCCTCCATCTTTCCACCACTCTTCCTGTTCTAATTTCTTCCATTCTTCCTTCATTTCAATTTTACACTTTCTGTTATCTGCTCCTGTCTCTTACTTGGCCTCCGTTCCACCATACTTCATCTATAGCATTTGCCTTGGCATCCTCTTTTTTCCATCCTCATTACATGTCCATGCCACCTCAGTCTTGCTTCCTCTTCTATGTCATGTACTCCCTGGACCCCGACTCTTTCCTGAATAACTTAATTCCTAATCTTGTTTCTCGTAATGGCTAATATGCTCCTCACAAACTTCATTCCCATGGCCTCCACTTTTCTAGTCCCTCTTACATTCAATATCCAGGTTTCTGCTGCATATGTGACAGTAGGTACAAAGTACAGCCTCTACAACACTTCCTTACATTTCAAGCGAATTTCTCTTCTCCGTAGCAGGTCGCTTAAATACCTATAAATATGCTGTCTTCTTCTCATTACATCCTCTCTACTTCCACCTTTCACCTCAATCACACTTCCAAGGTATCTTACATTCTGCACTTTTCTCAGCTCTTCTCCAGCCAACTTAATAGCTTTATTAGCCCATATCCTCTTCGTTGTCATTACCATCACTTCACACTTGGCCATGCTAAATTTCATTCAATTCTTGTAATCCTATACTTCCTCTTACTTCTACCTCCATATAATCAAGTCATCAGTATCAGGAAACATAACTTTTATTCTTTCCTCCCTGAGTTTTCCTGCCACTTTGTTCATGACTATTTCCATTACCATTACAAATAGAAATGGTGAAAGGGCACTCCTCTGATTCACCATTACCATTACAAATAGTAATGGTGAAAGGGCACACCCTTGCCTCACTTAATTTTTTAATTTGGAATCACTCCGTCCTCCCACTCTCCGTCTTAACATAACTACTGTTATCCTCATACATGCTTTTCACTCTTATTACAACTCTGCTTTCCAAACTCTGTTTTCATCCACGCTCTCATATGCCTTCTACACATCCATAAATACAATGATCAAATCTTTACCATATTCATTCATATGTACCTTCTTTCCATAAGCTATCATATGGCAACAATTAAGTCTCTTATATACCTTTGTTCCCTAAATTTATGCTGTTCCTTTCTCCACCTTTCTTTCATTTAATTTCTTATTCTTTTTTCTAGTAACTTCTCATATTTTTGTAGTGGCACAGCATTATCCTCCCATAATTCGTACGCCTCTTCCTATCTCCTTTCTTGAAAATAAGTATAGGCTAATAACACCCTTTTTTCCAGTCTTCCGGTACTTTGTTCTCCTTCCAAATCACTCATTGTCCTGTATATCTACTATGCAGCTCTTTATAATTTCCAGTCAGTTCGTCCACACCTGTTGCTTTTCCTTGTTTCATCCTCTTTAATGCCTCCTCCACCTCTTTCATTTTTCTTTTGGCTCCTTTGTTTCACTCGCATCCTTTTCTTCTTCCGGGTTGAACACCTCAAAATATCTCATCCATAGTTCCTTTTCTTCCTCTCCTGTCTTCATCTCTCATTCTAACTTTTTGTCTTTTTTTCTCTCCTGTTTCTTACTTGGCTATATAACACCTTCTAACTTACTTCTGCTTCCCGTTCCAGCATTTCTGTCCATTTTTGCATCCAATCCTTGACTTCCTGTATCACTTGCTTTACTCTTTTCTTCTTCTCTCTATATTAATTTTTTGTTTCCTAATTCCATTCTTAAAACTCTTGAATCTAATTATTATTAAACGTTAGGGTGTTTTAATATGGCAATTTTGTTGCTACATCAATCCTTTTTTTTTATTGTTGAATGATCACCTGATAGCTTTATTTAACCCCATTAGAAAAATTCAATCGGTGAGAGTTTGAATAAGGTTAATTCACTAAAATAACTCCAATCTGTGATTGATAAAGGGAATTTGCAAGATTTTGACTTTGCTACAGAAAAAAAGGAACGTTCTTGGTTGCTGTAAATCTTTGCTTGCGATACACTGTGAGATAAGCAAAGTCAAGCAAATATTTTCTACATCATTAATTAAATAGTCTTAGTATATGAATGGCTGACATTTTCTTGTCTCATGTAATTAATAATGCTGTAAGGTAAGGTGAGGTGTTTTTTGTAAGAAAAATCTTTCTCAATAAGGAACCATAAACGTTCATGACCTAACCTTATATCTGTCAGTAAACTTAGGTAATTTGTCCAAGACTTTAAATAATCATATATTTGACTATCAAATTTAAAAATGTAAAATTCTATGAGAGTTTGTTTTTATCAAACTTAATTTTCATATGGCCGCATTTGCAACTTTAAATAGTGAAACTTAAACATTAATCTTAGTGTTTTTTTTTTAATTTGCTTCATGTGTGAAAATGTGGCTTTCATGTAAGTTACCCGTAATTAAAACTCGAAAATTATGTTTTTAGTAATGATGAAAAACACATGATAAATATTAACACCGATCAAGAACTGTAATTTTGTATGTTTCTTTCATTTTATAAATTCGTATAAGCTCCTAATGTTACTAATTTGAAGCTAACATTATACCATGTTTTAACTAAGTACCAACTCTCTTTGACACTAAGATGTAATAAGACTGAATAAAACACAAATTCCAATGCTTTTTAAGTTTTATTTGTAGACCAATAATATAATGTAGCTTTATTTTTAATAACATGTTCAACAAATATCAAATTATTTTTTCTTTGTCTTCTCACTATAAACATTCTGTATGATTGGTTCATATTTCAACAGAAAATGGGTAGTAATACAAACTCGTGTTTATTAAGATTTCAAAAATATACTGTATGTATATTTAATAACTACTTTTTTGGTTAATTATTCTAACGGCTGACTTATAAATATTCTTTGTTATCATGGTTTTGTTTTAAACATATTTTTAATTCTATGTAATACAATATTAAAATGAATATTTAAAAAAATATTTTTTAAATCAAACAATTATTTGACTATATTCGAAAAAAAAAAGTTTAGAAGTTTTTGCCACTAATCCTTCACTACATGACCCTGTACAATGTCACTCAACTTTCATCCCCACTCAAATCAAATGTTAATATAATTTGTAAAGAGGACTTCACTGGAAGACATTTTGTTCGGTATTGAACCAATTAAGTTATTTGAACACTCCTGGTGTGCAATAATTGGATAGAAAATTAACCATTGGGCACAACAAACAAATATGTACAATGAAAATAACTGAGGGCACAACAAACAAATATATACAATGAAAATAAATGAGTAATACAAGCCGTGCTTAACATTGCGTTACAACACACAAAAAAAGCCCACCCTAATAAACTTAATAAAAAAAAGCTACATAAAAATGTTGTAATGTCATGACTTGATTTATTTTTAACTTATGGACTTAAAATTTTTCTTACAATAATACTTACACTGTACCCAAAAATATTAATCAAAATTTGGTGGGCAAACATCAAAAAAATTGTGTCATAAAGAACTGGACTTGAAGTTATAAAGAAAATTTTTGATAGTTTAAGATATTCAAGATAGTCATCAAAGCTTCATTTTTTTTCACACAATTTAGAACTTCCAAAATAAGTGTAGAATACAATCATTGACAACTTGTGCTTATCGAGCAGTTAATAAATGTTTTATTTCTCAAGACATTTTACACAAGCCATGAGTCACTAGACCTAGGACCCACTCCTAGTAGATTCCGAATCACGTGTATCTTTGCCCAAGTAAAATAAGTCAAGGCAAAACATTACACTACAAACCAGTTACAAACCAGTTACAAACCAGTCTCTGGAGTGTAGTACAAACTATGCATACATGAAAATAATTGAGTACTAAGATCTTTTAAAAATAAAATAATAGGAATACTTAGTAATCTAAAATACATTATTTTTTCACCGATGGAAAATTTGCAGACAGCTCAGTTTCTCTATAAATAGTCTACATCCGTCGCTTAAAAATGAACACAAAACACAAATCTATATTTTGTAAATTGAATAAGTCACATTACCAACATTATTGCTGGCAATGAACCTAAATAATTGTAATACAAGTGCAATAATAATAATATACACAAATGCACTGGAATGTTTAAGAACAATCTTTATCACAATAATATATATTTGTAGAGTAATAATTCTTTAAGTACTTGACACAATGGAGTGAAATAATAAGTTAATTGTGACAACACAAGTCCCAAATTATAAGTTTAATATACTCTTACAAGCATAATCAAAGATTTATAGAAACTTAAAATATTTACAATGAAATTAATGTACATATTTGAACTCGCTAAGATATAAATGATATAATAGAATAGGTACTATGCACAATGATGATGTTAATGATGATAAAAAAAATACCATTTATTGCATGATTTTAGTTTCTTCACAGAGCTTAAGAAAGGAGGAGGGGGCTAAATTTGAGAATAAATTAACCCTGAAAATGTTCTTTATCGACTGAACAACTTAAAACACACGTTAAGATTTGCGTGGGTTTTATGCCGGGATCACGATCAACTTAACATTCACTTAAGGTTAACTTAGCGTAGCTTAACATAAAGGTTCTTCTATTTTTAAATGGAAGCCATTATGATGAGTTCACCTAACCTAAGAGATGTACTGGGGGGTCTTTCACCTTAAGTGAACGTTACATGAAGGGTATCATGTGATCTAGCCAGCCAATTATTATGCGAGTGACGTCTACAGGGCTATTTAGTAATTCATTTGTTGGTTTTATGACCATCTATAAAATACAATATATTTCACAACTCATGGTATTATTAAGCTAAAGTATATTCAAGATTAAACTAAAATAAGAAAGCTAAATTTATCGAAAAAGTTTAATGACAAATGGTTATTATATTGATAGAAAACAGTAAACATTCACAGATCATAACCACTTAACAAATACAGTAGTACAAATCACAGATCAAAATACATACTATAGAATGCAGATATTTGCCTCAAATTGTTACGTTAAGTGAATTGTGATCACACATCTGTTTTATTATTAAGTTAAGTCAACCTTAGGTGAACGCTACGTTAAGTTCAAGTCAAGATTATCATGATTCCGGCATTGGTCTAGCATGTTTTTGATGACTGTTAAAAGTGGACTATTTGATGTTGGTCAGTTAAAACTAGAATAAATAACATGCTACACAAATCCATAGAGAATAAATCTAAATGGTGAGGTCGAGTATCTTCTCTTCAAGGATTATTATCAGTCTATTACTTTAGATATAACTGTTTTGTAACACAAACATTATTATTTAGACATTACAAATTTTATAATGATCAAAGGATACTCTGTTAGCTAATTATTTAAGTGTGCAGGTTGCACTTTAAAATTGTTTAGGACCTCACTAATAGTAATACTGGCATCACTTAAAACTTCATTCGTAGGCCTACTCTTATCGATCGGTTTTGACAATAATTTCACAAACTAATTTGTTCTAATAGCATTGAACTGGGGGAAATGTTAAAAATAGATATTGTAAAAATGGAGGAATAAAAATGCAATAAATTTCAAAATGTAAATGAGCCAACTGTTAATTTAATTCACAAGACCCACAAATTTTGTTCAACTTTGATAAATTATTTAAATTAAGAAAAACACAATTTTTTTAAATTTAACTTTTAATGCCGATTTAACATTCTTTTATCTATCAAGTAAATAAACATAACATTTCTCAAAAATCACTAAAGTAGGCAATGAGAACTAAAATGTGAATATGGGTCTACAGATCTATTAAATAATGTGTTTGTTAAATCCGAACTCAACCCCTAAAAAGTTTCAATAGAAATGTCTGTTAAAATCAAACAGTTGTTAAAGAGTATCAAGAGTGGGTCCGACAGAATTACAAAATGCTCTCTAAGAGAACTCTGAGGATTTTTTTAAAACTTTTTATGAGTTATTGTAGAGCCTATATCTTGAAAGAAAGAAAAAATTAAATACACTACACCTTTATAATTTTCATTTTATTAACTTTATTTATGTTTACTTATTCTTAAGGGAATCGAGTTACCTCTTTCACACTCCCCCCTAAAAAATTCTGAGAGGGAAAAAAAACCTATTCCAAGGGAGAGAGCAAAAGCCTTTGTTCTTTGTCGTGCAACAGTTAGTTGTTTGCCTGTATTCAATTCCTGATATACACAAACATATAAAAACTCATAGCTAAAGTGTCACAAAGCTATAACAGGATCTCCCAAATAAAAGTGGCCCCATCCACACAGTATTTCAAAGTCGATGTTGGAAATGTGTGACACCAGCTTTTAGGCATATTTATGCTTACTGACTGGTAAATGTTTATTTATTGAAACTATGCATAGCAGCTGGTACCACACATTTTGAACATAAGACTTTAAAATACTGTGTGTTTGAGGCAAGTTTTATTTGGGACATTCTGTACCCATTATTAAATAAAATGTGTTTTGCTTATATCATTAATTTAACTTCTTTGCTATGTGACAAAACAAGTAAAATCTATAACATTTGACTCTTCATGTCCACATGTCAACAAAATAATTATAACTAAAAACCTTTAGCTTCCTGAAACTGTACCTCAATAATACTTGAGCTAATTCTTGGCAATAACATTGATATGATGAATAGTTTGGAACCCGTCCTGCGGCAATTAACCCGAGAAATTAACTAGAAGATTACGCTCAAAACAGAAAACATATCGAACTGTGGTTTTATATATACTTCATTTGACAACAAAAGTATTTGAATCGGTGCTAACATTAAAAAAAAAATTAAGATTATTAATTTAAAATGGTTGTGTTTTATTTATCGTTTGATTTAACAGTTTAAGGTCACCTCTGTGGTCTATTGGTCAGAGTTCCTGGCTACAGATCCAGAGGTCCTGGATTAAATTTCTGGTACTACTAGATTTGTCTGTGAAGCATTGGGTCTGGATCAGGGTCAACTCAGCCTCATTAGGACGAATGAGGAACTATTTGAATAAAGAAGTAGTGGCTCCGGTCTAGAAAACTTAAATTAAAGGCCAGAGGGTTTGTTGTGCTGATCACATGACACCCTCTATCCACAAATGTTGGAACCACCTTCACCAACATGCCGCAACCGCTCGGTTTGTACAACTTGCTTGCCAGCTGATGCCATGGAGATTCTTTTTGTTTGGTTTTTTCCCAAAAAAGTTTCACTGGCCTCAATTCTAATGGTTTTTTTTAAGGTAGAATACATAAAAGTATTCATGATATGTCTGGTTCGAACCATATTAACTTCTGGAGTTGAGTGTTACCTGTGGAGCGAAACAGGCTCTTAAGAGCTGATCACAAAATTGGAAACTTGATTTTAATATAAATCAAAGAATTTACTACGGGAATATTTCACAATTGGCCCCAGGATATCCTTAAACCCTGCGTGTAACTTTAGGGGAAAAAAAAATTAATAATATACAAAAACACCACGCACAATAATTTGAAGATTAAAAAAACAAAACAATGTTACTTAAGTACTTACATAGGAAACAATTTTAGTTACAACCAAAAAGTATTGGTTAAAAATTAAGGAGTAATAAATAATGTTTAGTTTAAAAACTGACAAGTAGCTATCTAAAATGTTAAAATCTTTCTAAAATTAATAGTGTTAAAAACTGTACTCAACACAAAACTAAATGTAATTGAATATTTCGATATCCGCTATTTTCAAAATGTCCATGCATTTTAATGTAGTTATAAATACTTCATACAAAAACAATGTGTGAGCAAATTCTGCACAAACATGTATTTCCGTTCAAATAAAAGTAATAATTAGAAAATATAATCAAAATTATAACTACTTAACAATAACATAGAATACATTGATAAGTATAATAATTCACAGGCACTTAAATTACAAACATTTTTATCTAAGAAAATTTTAAAGGAATTAAAACCTAATTTAGTGATATGGATTTAGGCCATATTGGTTAGTTTATGAGCAGTAAATTAGACATGTTTAGTGTTTATCTTCAAAAAGAATAGATATCTATATATTATATTTGTGAGATACAGAAGTCAAAAAAACCATTTTGTAGCATATTGTACCACATAAAAATATAAGTGAACTTTTTTATGTAAATAAAACAACACTGATAGTACTTGAATGTTCATAATTCAGAAATATGATGCAAAATTAAGTGTATTTTCTATTCTGTATTTTATACACAGAAATTCGGCTAAACCACAAAATTATAAAATGTATAATTATTCTTAATGGAAAGAATATTTTATTCAGTGAAACAGAGATTAGTAAATATAGAAAGCTAATATGTATCTAAGCAATCGTGATTTTTATCTAAGATTCTTTTTAGAACATTTAGCTATTTTTAGGATGATCAGGAAATGATTTAATCAACTATTCCTAATAAAGATCCTAAAATATGTTTCACAAATTTATGAGAATATATAGGCTAGGCTAGTATTGTGTGTATATTTGAAACATAAAATTATACAACTTCCTAGAAAATGTGGTCCAAAATGTCTAGTTTAAATAACCTCATCCCCATTTTTGTTAAAATATCCTGCTGGTGAGGTTATACATACAACGTTTAAAAGCACTTGGGGGCAAAACAGCGTTTGTCAATGCATCAACAAATAGTATGTGAATAATGGCTGACCGTTAAATCGGGGAGTAAGGCCTGGCCCTGGAGTCTGTTCAAAAACATTCCCTTATAGTTTACTTTGTTCTACAATGGAGAGCACAGAAGAGGGATAGTGGTAAATGTGTTTCTCTATCAAGGTTAACACTATTTTTTCAAAATTAACCCATGGGAAATAACATCATTGGTGATTAGAACAGGTATATTTTAATTTGATGAGGAAATATAAGTTGTTAAACCCTGTGTTTCAGGAGGGAGGATAAGACTTGTTTGAATCACTCAAAATGCTTAGATTTTTGGTTCTCTTTTTCTTCTATACAAATTTAATAAGCGTTTGTTACAATTAAATGTTCCAAATTCACAAATATTGCAGTATATTTGAGAAATTCCCCGCGACTTCTAGGTTTTATAGACACAAATATGTCGCTGTGTTTTGCCGGTGTGTTGCAATCATGCTGTGTGTTAGTAGTGAAACATTTCTTTATTCCAGCGGTTCCAAAACAGTGGTTCGCAAAACCCATCTTCCAAGGGGTTTGCCAAAATATGTATGTAATGAGGAATTTTTGCAGTATTTTGTGAGGAAAGGGAAAGCATTTACAACTGTTTATCGTCTCACACTGAAGTCAAGTGGTTATCTCGAGGTATAACTGTTATAAGTTTGTTTGAACTTAAACATGAAGTTTTTGTTTTTCTTACCAACCATTCACAAAGCAAAGTCCATACGAGATCAAATGTGGCTAAAGTCTTTGACCTGTTTGACAGGCATTTTCTAAAAAATGAACAATTCTAACCTCTTTTCAGGGGTCAAATATTAACGTTTTACTGTGCAAGACCGTATCGAGTCATTTATAAGAAAAAATAAGTTTTTGGGAATGTGTTTAGTTAGCAATCAAACGGAGTGCTTCGATACCCTTCACGACTTCATGGGAGAAAATCAGCTTTCTTTGGACGAAAATGTAAAGAACGTGGTTATAGAACACTTGAAGGGAGTTGGAAAAACCTTCAGAGAATATTTCCCAGCCATGTTCAATAATAACAATTGGATTCGCAATCCTCTGGAAGAAACAGTTTGAAATTCTCCACATTAAGCATTAGTGAAAAAGAGCAGCTCCTTTAAATTTCCACTGATTTTGAATGAAAGAAAACAACAATTTTGAAACTTAAATCAGCATGGAATTTTGTGATTAAAGGAGGGTATTTCAGTTATCTCAAAGCAGCAATTTCCAGTACCACTTAAAAAAACATGTGAAATGTGATATTGTGACAGTAAAGATAATAAAATGTTATTACAGTACTTTGCTTATTTAATTTTACTTTTAATTTTTAAAACAAATATATAATTATTTGAACCTTTACTTTAGTAGTTTCAATATTATTTTATTATATTTGGTAGGGTATCCCTAAGTACTTAGCGAGCTATAGTAGGTTAATTTAAAGATATTAGACATTTTGATTACAATTAATAACTAATTTTCATAAAAATTGGATATAAAATTAAGTGAGTGGCTATGGATATTTACCATGGGGTTCGTGCAACGAAGATGTTTGTGAAAGGGGTTCGCAAGTCGAGAAAGTTTGCGAACTGCTGCTCTATTTTATACCCCTACATTACTCCCCTCCCTCATGCCACCATGCTCAACTTGAGATTAAGATGTAAACTACAGGAAACATACAAGTTACAAGAAATATATTGCACATAAAATTGAACACTAACTTGACAAACATTCAAGAAGTATCACAGCACAAACTCGGTTCAAAGTCAACATAGTTTAAATCAACTAAAAGCCCAATATGTGAAAGTGCAAATTGAGAGGAAATTCACTACTTAACTCATTTAAACATTCATCACAGTACCCCCTGATTATAACGATACTTTGGAAAGGGATATCACGTTATGTAATGGGATCAACTGTTGTGTAAACTCGGAACCGAGACAAATTGTTAGTAGCATTGGCTTTCTTTCTCTTATCTTCTTTAGTAGAGATCCTCCTCCCAAGTCATACATAACTTTTTAAGGGTTAATATTTCAGGATTACCAACATATCAAAGAAAAAACACGACACATGAAAATTTCCAGCAATTATTTACCATAATGTGCTACCTACTGAATAAGATAGGATAAAGAAAGATACAACCATTTCGTGTTAAGAGTCGAAACTACACGGTAGGACTTCATTTTCTTGTGGTCACCCCTATCTTTTAGCACCCGATGTGACCTCTGCTCTTGTTCTTATTTTTTAGCACCTGATTTGACACCTGCTCTTGGTATGAATCAAAGTATTACCCAAACAAAGGGAAGGTAATTTAATAATATTTGCCATTTGTTTAACTTCGTCTCTTAAATACAACTCAACTTCATGTCAAGAAGAACCCGCTTTGGTGGCCACATGGTCTCTAAGGTGTCACTTTCGCAAGAGACTAGAATGTCGGTGACAGTGATATCAGGGTTCAATTCCTGGTTGAGTGTAGTGAGGTTTTTTCCTAAACGGTTTTGCACTCTCCACCCATTCAAATGCAAGCGCACTTCCTCTAAATTCAACCTTCTATATCTCTAAAACATTTTCACAATTAGTGTATGAGCATATAACCTGAATAGGTGGTAAGATGTTATGCAAAAAAAAACCTCTTTCCTCTAGCTTAAAATTTGATTTAAAAAAAAATCTATTTGATGGATACTAGACAATGAAGAACATTGATGAGAATTCACATGACAGGCATCAATAATTAATACCATTTAGCTACTACTGGTGTCATAATGTGAAGTGTGTTTTGACAGAAATAAATATGTGCACAAGCGCGCAGCCCAACCAAACTAGGAATAGCAATGTTACCTCTGTATGGAAACGAATGGATAAATATGACAACAGCGCAATATACTTTAATCGACTTGCAATAATGTTTGCAAAACTCTTGACATTTTTATTCCTCTACACCTAATATATATATGAATATGAATATATATAAATATGTTTTTAACATTATTTATAGCTTTAAAAATATTTCTTTCGTTTCGCTAAGCAACAATTCTGACACATAGATTCTTACAATATATAACATGTTGTTAACACTTCACACATTTCAATGAGAGCTGCTTTTAAAAAATATACTTTCAACAAATCAACCCTTTGTTGAGAAAAATAATTCAGCTTTTACTCAATAAGCATAATAATTGCAACAATATTAGTCAATACAATAGCAATAATATTAGTCAACAAATTTTGCGGACGCAAAAGGAATGTATAACTTTGTTATGTACATTTTTAAAGACAATGAACATGCAACTCAACACTCATAGTAACACAAAATGTTCTTGTGTTATTTCGTTTATATTCTTCAACAAGCGATTTTGTTTAAGCATATTTATTTTTTAATCTGAATTCCTAAAAACTGACAAAGATTTTAGTAAAGACTAAAATTTTGTCAGATAATTGAGTGAATAAAATATCATGATTTAAACTACCTTAAATGAAAGGCGTTTAAATTAAAAATGAGTATAAATGACAATAAAATGATATAGACAAATATAAAATGACCAGTTCATGTTTATATTTTAAAAACAATACTTTTTTTGTCTTCCATTAAAAAGAAACAACATAGTGAATAAAAAAATAATTTATGTAATAAAAAGACTAAAATAAGTTATGAGCAGTAGCATAGATTAGCAAGCATGCATAATAGAATATAAAAATTAAAGGAGGGCGAGATTTTCAATCTTTTCCAGCACTATCAAATAATTGACAAAATTGTTTCAGTAAATCCTATCTTTAGACTATCGATATAAGATATAAACAAAATTGAATATTTTTTATCTGTCAAACATTTCTGATTTTTAGAAAAACTTTCAATAACTGCAAATTGTATCTACACATTTTAATTGATTTAAATAAATTTATTAGCAGTTAGGGAAAAATCATACATTTAAAAACATCAGGTTAGAGAATGTTTCTTCAAATAAGGAAAAATGGAGCCAAATCAAATTAACATTGAAAGGAAAACGGAAACGCAAGGCCAAGACCTATCCATACACATAACATTTCGCAAGGCATGTTTTTATGAACTTTTACTTTAAACATTAACATATGATAATATAAAATGTTACTTGTAGCCTTTTTACAATTATAATACTTTTAGTGAAATAAAATAAGAATTAATATTTTCACAAAATAAAATATTTGGCCCTTTAAATGTGAATATGGGTTAATTTTGCAGATTTAAATGTGATTTAACAACAAACAAAACCATAAATAATTATGTTTTATCAGTGACTTTATCGCCTGAGATCAAAGAAAAAAGTATCAACTGCATTGTTGCAGTTTTTCCCCTAACATTAAAATAAATAATAGGAGTGTGCGAAGCTTTGATACTTAAAACTTGTTTTTTTTTTAACAAATGTCAGCTTCGACTTCGCTCCAAAAAAAATTCTGGCTTTGAAAATCATGAAGCTTTGCCAATAAAAATATTGAGAGCTGAAATACTAAATTTATAGTTAGTTTATAGTTAATCCCATTCTGAGCTGCTGTATATATTACAATTTAATATTCATATGTAAAAAAACCTGAAGTAATTGACTTGTAAGTTGTGTTAGTATCTTAATTTATCATATTAAAAGAAAATATTACAAACAATCATGCAATAAAACAATTTCAAGTAATTTTAGTGCATGAAGCTATAAATAAATAACCCTAATAACATATTTTTTCAACTATACAACCAACAACAAAAAATTCAAATTTCAATTTGACTTCAAGAATATTTCATATATTCGATTTGAGTTTGCTAAAATTGAAAAGTGGGCTTCGCACACCCCGTAATAAGCCACTTATTTTAAATTTTGATTAAAAAAATGTATTTATTACAAATCAAGGTCACTTATACAAAAATAATTATAAACGCCAAAATTCAAATTTAAAACACAATGTGCCACAGAGATTAGTGGAAAAACAACTATCCATCTTTTCAGAAGTTGATAAAAATAGATGATGCGGCTTGAAAACTACCATTGTATGCTTTGTTAAATTTGAAATTTTGGGTCTACAGTTTCCTGGTAAGTTTGTAGACTTTGCTTTTCCATCCTCCTTTCAATGTTCAACCAAACAAATAAGTTTTCATCAAACAGGGTGGCTGTACAATTTAGCAGAGCGAAATAGAATTTATCGTTGTTTTTTTTCTGATCCAAAAATCCAAATTTCCTTGACTAAAACCCTTATCAAAATGATAAGGTTGGTTAATAAAATATTTTTGAAAAGAACTAAAAAAATTATACAGACTAAATCAAAAACAGTGATTGACTAAGTTGTAAAAAAAAAATCTCTCCTCTACAAGGCCAAATACACTATTTTCCCTAACCAATTACAAAATTCCCTGATTTTCCTTACATTTTAAATTCACTGACACTTACATATTTACCCTAATTGAAGCAACCCTAAACTTATTTTGCAAATATAACAAAGATTCGGCTTTTGAAATAATATTATCAACAAAATTATTTCTATACATCTTTAAAATTTCAATAATCTCTATTTAATCAAGTACAAATCTCCATTAAATTTGGACTGAAATTTATTAAAAGACATTAAATGCAATATAGGAGGCCTGGGAAAGATGGGAAAGAGACCCAGGAGAAGGCCAATAATGAGATGGTTGGAGTTAATTCAAGCCCCAACCAGGAAGAAAAAGGATAAGGGGTTGTCCATAGCCTATATCAAGCTAATTTTGGGTTTTTCGGCACCCTTCCCCATTCTAATACTGTCAAATTATCAAACCCCCTCTATCCCTATTTAAGAAGTATTTTTTTAAGAGACTATACAATTTTTTTTTATGTAAATGTGTTCGTCAACAATGATCACAAAATCGATGATTGTTTACACATGGTCACAGTCAGGTTTATTAGACAAAATGCCACTCGATACCCTTAATTGTAATGTGACATCACACATTATATCACCCCCCCTCGTCAGACTTGGTAAACCCTTACCTTGTGATATGTGTAACCGTAAGTAGTCTAAGGACAGCCCCTAAGGGGAAATGAAGATGATGATGGTGAGGAAGCCTTTTGATATATTTGGAACATTCACAATATATAGTGACCTCACATTAAAATTTTGTAACCCACCTCTGTAAAAAAAGAAAACTAAACAGTGAGAAAATATAATTTGTACTTCAAAATCATTGTGGAGTTTTGGATTGCAATGTGGATTTTTTTTAAGATTACAATAAATAAAACAAGAATATTTCTATATAAATGAGCAAACAAATACACTTAATAATTAATCTCAAAATTTTCAAGTTAACTTTGAACTATTGAAATTTGTATAACCTTTAGAATTTTAGAATTTAAATTGTGCATCCCTAATTATAACTAATGATATACCAATGTAAGCCAATATATAACGCTAATGAAGTGATCTTGTTTCTAAAAAAAATTGTAGTCACAATTTTAATCTTTGTGTTTGATCAAAGGTTACGCATGCACGCATGCCCAGCCTAAGCTTATGGATGAAATAACACAACATATGATCTTGAAATGACACAATACACAATCATATAAAAAGCTTGATATGCCAGATATGTGTCAAACCCATTATAAATAAATGGAAGAGCTCGCTCAACATAGATTTAAGGGTGTGTGTGTTGCATATTAAAATTACCATGCAAAAACGATAAGGGGGTTTGAAAATGCAACCTGTAGCTTGTAAAACAAATCAAACAACTCTTATGAATCTTGGGCAACACTAATGGGTATTCATGTTGAAAGACAAGGCAACAGCCGAAAACAAAAAGTATGGAATAATAATATGTTGAAAAATCTGGAGGTAAATTATGAGTGCACAAGAGCACAAATGGAATAGAATTAAAGGAAATGACAAGAGTAATTATTATAAAGTAGTAAATGCTTCAGCGATCTCACAAATATCAATGAAACTCTCTCGTGGCTATGGTGCAGACCTTCACACAGAAGAATGACAAATACCTCTGCGATGCCTCACTTCGCAAGACGCGTAAACCTTCTCAGGACACTCGAATCGCCGCTCACGAGACAACGCAGCACCTTTTGTTTGTAGCCTCCACCATCATATCTTCCGTGTTCCCGCGGAACCTCCGAACTGCTGGGACTGGGCTCCCTTGAATCTCGGAGCTCGCCACAGAGGAGAGGGGGGAAAAGTTGGCTGTCACGTCGGGGCTGCTATTACGGTTCTGGGCCCGCTGCTTCTTCAGGTCAGCCAGGGTACCTGCGTTAATGGTCACGGACACGTGGATGTTGATGTTGCCGTTGCCCTCGCTCACATAGCTTGTGTTTGTCGGGAGATCTGACAACACACACCCAAAATGACCTCGTTTAGATACAAGTATTTAATCCACCCTGATTCACTTTTAATAGACATGGAAACCTGGGAAAAATTTGTATGTGGGGCTCCCAAATATCTGCTTCATTTTTTTAGCCCCACGCCTAACTACACGTTCGGGTTGTACACATAAATGCATGTAATAATTAATGCTAGAAGCCGTGTTTTGATACATTTAAGAATTTATTACTCCCCAACCCTTTTTTCAATTTTCTTCCCCAACAAACTTAGTCTGTATAAAAATACAAAGAACTGTGCCAAGATTGAATTAAAATGGTCAATGTGTCCAAAAGTTATCGTGAGATATATTCACCCCAGACAAACCTATGTAAATCAGGGAAGTTAAAATGGGGAGCTCACGGCCACACTGTTCTTTTCATATTAAAAGTCATATTGTGTTTGTTCCTTTTATAAGTTTCTATCCACCTTTTTGTACCTTTTCCCAAATATAACAAAATCTCTCAAAAAGTAATGTGGATTTCTTTAAAGATAGATAAAACGTTTAAAATAGAAATTACCTCACTTCTCATTTCCCTAGTACGCCTGTTCCCTGTTGCCTAGGCTTTAAAGGTAATGGTGGAACGGTTGAGGATCCAACCAACCTTAGGGTTGAATACTATAATGAAGTTTACTTTACTTTAAATCCATTACTGTTTCCAGCCTATGGCCTTGGTCAGTTTTTTTTCAAGTCATATATTTTTCTACTTTCGGCTACACTAGGCCTATGGTATCTATATAATATATAAATACAACTTTTTTTTAGTGAAATCAAATCATTTCATTTACCATTAGTCAAAATCTCTAACTATCACCCAAAAATACTCATTGACTATTCAAACCCAGTGGTACGTCATGATGTACACGCTGAAATTCTATGTGTAACTCAGTTTGGTAAACACTTAGCTTATATTATGAATATAGTCTTACTTGTGTACTGCAGGAGGAAAGTGGAAGAAACATAGGAGAAATCAATTGAGAGAGGGAGGCAAGCAGAAGCTCTTTTTCAGAAATGTGGGAAGTATAATTTGGAGCAGGGATATGTTGAGTAAGTATAAAGGAGTGATCTACAGAACATGCTATGTACCAATATTCATATAAGCAGCGGAAATGTGGGTAATGAAGGAGCAGGATGAAAGCACAATTCAAGCGTGTGAAATGAAATTTCTGAGAAGTACTAGAGGAGTGAAAAGAATGGATAAGATGAGAAATAAGATGAATAGTTAAGGAGGAGCTAGAGCAGGACAAAGAAAGCATGACTAAGGTAATTTGGTCAAGTGAGGATAATGGAGGAGACAATACCAAAGGAGATGATGGATATTGAAGTGGGGCGCATGAGGCCAAGAGGAAGACCAATAGACAGGTGGTTGAAGAAAGTGCAGTTATATGTGGAGGTAAGAGGAGAAGACTAGGTTATTGTGAAAGAGTAGAGGTGGCAAGGAGAAAAGATCTGTTGGAGAAGCCTAGGTTCCAAACAGGTCTGAACAGTGGCTGTAAACTGTTCATTATGATGATACTGCATGCATCCACTTGATATCCTAAAGACAGAACTTATATTTGTAGGTTTATAGAAGTATTTTACCCCAAACTGACCTGGACACAGGCTGTAAACAGTTGATGATAAGTTTACTTCCATCTTGGGAAGCTACAGAGACCCGAGAATCAATTCCAGAAACAAAGAAGAAGAAATAAAATATCATTTCAGGTCACAAACTCACCGAGGAGTGAGTCCTTGTAGTTGTCCGTCCTCAGCTCAGAGTCGTAAGTGTCGTTATCCTTCCCTTCCGGTTCCCTCCTTTCCGTGGCAAGTGCCACCACCATATCCTCGGCGGTTAGCACCTCTCCATTCTCCCGGGGAGGGTTGGGTAAGTCTGGGAGTGAGGGGAGGGGTGCGGAGTCAGTCTTGCTATCAGGCGTGACAGCGGGTGTGGGAGGGGACACAAACACCTGTATAATAAAACAAATAGTTGGATCTCTACTTTCCCAAGATTCAATTGCAAGTACATCTTTAACTCAAATTTTACAATAGCAGAACTAAGAAAATATTACAGAAAGGATGCTTGAATCGATTCTCTTGAAATAAGTGATATTCAAAAGATTAGTAAAATTCTCAAAAAAGTACCTTGGATACAATAATTATGGAGACCTTGACTTAAAATAATTTTAAGCAATTGATAAAAGGAATTATATATATAGCTTTGTGTAGTTGGGAAAGTAACAAAATTACAAAAAAAGGACAAAATTGTATTATTAAAATTAATTTACTAAATAACGTATTCTCTTTGTTAGTTTATGACATAAGAGACATGATAAAACAAAATAGCATTTGTCAATGATACCAAGCCTTAAAACCCTTTTTTAATTCAATTTTAAATATTTATCTTTAAAATCTAACACTTTTAAGAATTCAAGATTCGAAAGAAAATTTCAGATTTGAGAAATATAGGATTCACCCGTCTCTAGAAAATGTATTTAATGTTTGATTCACTTCAAAAATGGAAGCATGGTAACATTAAAGTAAAGTGCTGTTCATAAGTGACCCAACTCAGATTGGGACATTTTTAAAAGCCAGCAAGTTATTATGATGAAAGGACTGTACATCTTGTTTCTTGAATACTTACCTCCTGAGCCTGTATCCTGAGTCTGGCCTCTTCCACCGCATCTTTCTTGGTGATGTTGATCTTGTCCCTGATGGAAGTCCTCCGGACCGACTGGGTGCGAGTGTTGGACTGAGTGCGATTCACTCGGCGACCCTTGGTCTCCTGCAGTCTCTTTGTCTCCTGCTCGCTGCGTAGCTGGACGATTCTTTCGCGCAGTTCGGGATCTTCACAGATGTCTGTAAACAAACAACCATAATATTTTATATTCACAAATGTCCGTATTTCAAGGATGTCAAACTTGATTCTTTTATATTCTCAAATCTTATTAGTATCTAAATAATCGTGAATCAATCTTAATATCACAATTGTTTAGTGCCTCAATTCTTAGCTCTCAAATTCCTGTAAGTTATGGTATCCAAAACAAACACAAAAGTTTTTTTTTTTTTATATTGTGTTACTTATTGTTTTGCTTTTTCACTGTATTAGTATATGTTCAGTTTGTGCACATACATTTACTATGGTGGTGGAACCATTTTAGAGGATATATTTCCTACCTTCCCCTGTGCATTTGCATCAAGAGAGATTGAGAAACCATTCAGAAAAAATACACCCGACTGGTATCCGAACCCTGAGCTCCCTATCACCGATAATACACTCTAACACGAGTGTGACACGCGTTAAAGAGTAAAGCCAACTAATGTGGGTCTTCATTGGTTTATTTGATATCTAATATAGGTGCTGAAAAATTGTAAATATACTCAACATTACCTGTATGTTGTAATGCAATCATGCATGGCTGCTTTTGTTGAGTTTTATTTTTTAATATTTAAACTTTTTATTTTATAATTCTAGCAAGAACATTATAGTACATTCTATAAGTAAATGAGATATTTAAGATATTTGGAAAAATATTTAAACTATAAACGTCATGGAAATGAAATTGAATAATCAAAATTTGAGACATATAATAAAGAAAAGTAGGAATCTTGATGTCTCAATGTAATTTTTTAGTCCAGTTTGTTTTGAATAAAATTGAGTTATCACCCACCATCATTATTATCATCCCCTGTTTCGAGCCTGTGGGCAGTTCCGTTTAGGAAATATCTCCATCTTATACTCCATTCACGGTAGGAATTACTATTTGAAAGGTCTTTTATCCTACCAATATCCTACTATATAATGGATTTCTGGTAGGGAAAAAGGCCTTTCAGAAAACAATTCCTACGGTGAACGGACTTTACTCTACCTTCCCATCATTCTTCCTCCATTAATCAATTCTTCTCTCACTCACATACTTGTTGTTATCTACTTCTCCAAGTTCTTTTTTGGTCTCCCTTCCTGTCTTTTCCCTAAATACTTCATCTCTATCATTCTCTCCTTTTTCATCCTCATTACATTCCCATACCATCTCGGATCACTTATGAGCGTTTCCTCAAGTAACAACGCTGTTACTTACTCCACACATTGTGGCCACTTCATCAGTGCTTATCACAACACACCTATTCCAATTTATATCATGTGTTGCGAAATTATATTTTATCAAACATAAAATATTCTTCCCTGTGCTGAGCATTTTAAGGAATTGACAGAAGAAAATCATCAAACATTTCATATTTATAGATATTCCTCACTTTTGTCAAAAGTTGGCACATACCTCGCAGGCCCGTGGTTTCTTCCAACCGTAAAGCAAAATACTTGCTAGTGTGTACTCGAGAGAATAATGCCTCTTCCCTACTATGTACCATAAATTTTATTCGATGTTGCACTCTCATTCGATAAAGGAATTTTGTTGAATTCTCGTTTTGCCTTTTCTCTGAGCATACTATCTGTCACCAGTTATGCTGCTGGCTTTACATGCTTTACATGTTTCTCAGCAATGATATGACTTTTACAAGTTTTTGACAATATCAAAGCAACTATGAATGATGCTTTTGAATGTTTGGTCTCTTCTCCACCAATAGCAACGCAAGTAGTTGACTTATGTAATGTATGTTTATTACCACATTAATTAAGTTGTTTTTTTTAAATCTAATTGATTTATCAGATAGCTTAGTGTTCTTTGTTTGAATATGCCGCAAAAATTTTGAGGGTTTAATGGATTCATTAAAACAAAGTTTCAAAGCACACCACACAAAGGAGATTGGGTGCAAGTGGGTCAGGAATTCTATAAAATCCCATTTTCAAATATTCACTGTCATATTTTCTGTTCACAGTTTTCTTTTTAGAACTTTTATAGATAGGAGGTAATCACACTTGCTTCAACTGAAATAGATTCACATTCAACAGAAAGGCGTTTGTTCTGCTCACTGTTACCAATATTTACACTTGAAGCATTGTGCTTCAATAAACTACTTTTGAGTCGATGATCCATTTTATAAAATGACAATGAAACGAATAAGTCAACCATTGATTAAAGTTGTAAAAATACAATAAAATAATCAAAAAAACACACCATAAATTAACTAAACACCAGCAGCAAACAGGAAATCAAACATCTTAATCGTAAGGACTGAGCACTGTTGACAGCAGAGGGCCGTAAATTCCGAAAAATTATTGGCGATGGTAATAGTGCAGCTCAGCAGTCTCAACTTAAGACTCTGCTGTCAATTGTTAAAGTTGTGACAAAGACAAGCCTACTTCAAATGAAATGGTGCAAGTAACCTTAATCCTGCATTGTGTATGCTCCATTCTTCTCAAAATAGAGCCCAGTGGCGGTTTAGTCAGAAAACGTTTTAGCAAACTTAGTATTTCATTCTTTTACTCTTAAGAATCTCTTTAGTGTTATATCCATACTATCCCTAAAGTTCCGTCTGCGGACTACCTGGCATATCATCACAGAACATTAGTGGTCCATGGACCATAGTTTGAGAACCACTACTCTAGTATCTAACGTTCCCCCTGTACTCCCATTCTTTACCAGATAATTTCATTCCTTATCCTATTTCTCCTTGTGATAGCCAACATGCTCAACACAAACTCAATTCCCAAGCCCTCCACTTTCCTAGTTTCTCTTACAGTTAATGAATAAAGTTGAGTATTGGTAGTTATTTATTCATGCACTCTAATGTTAATATCAGCTAATAGCAACTAAATCCAGCTTAGGCAAAATCTATGAAAAAGGCAACCGTTAAAGTAATGCACAAGTATTCGCCTTTGGGGGAAGATATAAAGCGATTTGTGGAAAGAAAGGAGAGGGAAGGGACGAGGGAGGAACGGTTCTCAAGGTAGCTATCTAAGATTAAACTTTGGATTAGAATGAAGTGTGCTAGCTGATTATCTTCCTTTCCAGTAATTTTGGGATTCAACAAACCCTTTTGATCGCATAAATAATTTTACTTATAGCTATAGATGTCAAAATTGATGTTTGTTTTTTTTAGAATAAGATTTTGTAACATGTTACAAATGTGGTTAGTAATTAGCTAATTATGATACACAATTACTCTCGAAGAGACTTCACCAGTCCTGACCACTTCCACATTCCTGTTCGACTGACAAGAGTGTCAGGGGTCAGCATGGTGTCTCATGACAGATTACATCACAGGTTTCCCACGACGAAGCCCTTAGAAACCAGTGGAAAGATGTAGAAACTTTATTAGTATTCCACGACTAGAATCATCTGAGCCAGCACCAGGTGTTCCGTCGGTTCTACACATGCACCATAATCTCCTTCCTCTATCCATCTCTGCCCTCCTTTGCATTCTCCTCGATCCGTCTCTGGGATCATGTTGTGACGTTCTAGGGCTATAAATTAACATATTATGTCTCTATTGTTACTCATACTACCGGCTTCAGCGCAGGTAAGCAGTGCTATCCACGGTCCACACATATTCAAAATTCTCTTTCGGCCTTCAATCTTCGTCTAATATTTTCTAAATTATCTTTTCGGCTTATATATTTAAAATATTTGTTTAATTGGAAATGGTTACTAATATGATTGAATCACAGCATCCTGTTTATTTTTGAGGTCACTTTCATAACTTAAAATTGGTTTGTTTGTCGCAAGGCCACTAGATGGTGTTGTTTAGTAGCTGTATAAGGTAACTTAGTTTCAAGGCCACTAGTCTAATAATCAACTGTAAACTAACAAGCCGACCTCTTGATAAAAAAAACAAAAATGTGTTTTACAGTCAAGACTAACCTGCAGGAGTCTCGTCATGCTTGGTCTTGGCGTTGAGGTCAGCGCCGTGATGCACCAATAACTCCAGTACTTCCAGCTGAAACAAGCACAAAACACCCATGTGACTATCTGGACCCAGCATCATGGCTTTAAACAAACTCGAGATTTTTTTTTTTGCGCCGCATAATACTAAGAAGTACTTGAAAATTCCAGTTTGAGTCAAGTTTTAGTTGTTGTTCAAAAATGACTAGAAGATTTTTACAAAACTTGAAAAATATGAGTACTCAGAATTTTCAATTTTAGCTAGAAAATTCTGAGTTAGATTAATTTGATTCATTTTAAAGCTACTGTTTCATAGCAAATACAGTCCCTCAATATTTCCTTTTTTCAAAAAATACTTGATCAAGTGTATTAAATTTATTTTAAGATCAAAATTTTAATGATCATAACTTTATTGGACAAAATATTTCATTCTTAAAAAAATTATTTGTACTTATTTATTATTTATGTATGAATCTGTTACAAAAACTCAACTTTAAATATTTCCAGTATCTACAAACATTTCTTCATATTATTTGGACTCGAAAAAACTTTGTTTTCATTAAAACTCCCTACTCCCACACCCCTACATAGTACTGGCTATTTAAGTTGGACAGATATATACTAATTACATTTAATGTGTTGGAGATGAGGTTAAATTTATAGAAAGTGTACCCACATTTGCATGGAGGAAAAGTGGAAAACCCTTTAGAAAAAACCATTCTCTCTCTCTATAATCAGCAGTCCAGATTATTGTGATAGCGACACTTTAGCTAGTTCGACACCCGAAGTGGGTCTGGAGATTTAAAATATTATTAAATGTTTACTCAACCATTACAAAAAGCCACAAAACTTAATACCGTGAATAGGTATGTTATGTGAAAATATACAATAAAATAAGATAATGTAAGTGCTAGGGAGGGAAGCCAACATGAAAGAAGATTTAGGTCAGGCCTTGATGAAAACAATTAAGCTTCACTCCTCATTTCTTCACATTTCCATCTTGAGATCACTTTCACAAATCATGCCATTTTAATTTTTTGTAAATATTCCTTTTTCGTATTAACAAAAGAAAAATGGCACCAAACGGCTGCATTATATTAATAAAGATATAAAAACACAAAGCTACATAAAAAAAGGCAGATACTTATTTTATATTTTCAAATATGTAGCTGCCAATTATTTATTTTTGTTTGTGTTTTTCTGATGCATTCGTTACTAGTTCTTTTTTCTAGTATATTTCTATTTCCTCTTATGTTCATAATTTTTTTTCAAGATTCAGATTTGATTTCAAGATTTATATGTAAAATTGAGATTCGAATTTGTGAAAATAGTGGATTTGAACCTACTATAATTAAAATGTACATAAGCTAGTAGTGAGCAAGTGTACATACATGCCCCCAGCACGCGGCCGCATGAACAGGCTGCCAATCATCATCATCTCGAACATTTGTGCGAACGTTTTGTTCCAACAGGAACTCCACCACTCTGAGGTAACCATTGGCTGCCGCTATATGAAGCTGCAAAAAGAAATTACCAATTTATTACTGAAGATGGATGTTTATAGATAATACTAATTCAATTATTAAAGATCATGTTTCAATTCCTAACATAAAACTATCATAAGAAACAAAATATACACGAAGAGATGTGGCAGAGTATTGATAGAGTATTAATCAATTCAACAACTTTGAGAATAAACCATTGGAACCAACCGAGTCAACAAGTAAGATATAAAATCTTAGCTACCCTTAATTAATTATGTAGATTATATATTATACAATTTTTGTAATTGCTTTAAAAATGTTAGGAAGTGATTAGAATATTGAGTTTCAAACTTTGGATGTGCGAATATTAGAAAACTTCGACTTCGCTTTGAATATTTGTCACTATTGTTTATGATTTGAAAGTACAATTCCAGATTTAATCACTACAAAGCTTTGCCAATAAAAATATGTAAGGTGGAAATAAACAATTGTATTCAATTGTTTTAATTTTGTGCTGTTATTTATATCACAAATTAATGTTCATATAACAAAAATCTAAAATAATTAAAGTACATGGTGTGATAGAATCTTAATTTATAACTTTATTATGAACTAGGTTATTCTTGCAACATATACTTTAATCTCACATTAAACTTTTTTTTTTAATATTCAAACTTCTATTGGGCCTTGGGAATATTTCATGTTATTGAATTCAACTTCATTTATAGTTTAAAAAGTGGATTTTGCATACCCATAATTAAACCCATAAAATATCTCATTAACATATTCACTAATGTTCAAAAATCATGAATAAAATTAATGCCGAGTATATGTCCATTAACACACTTGAGTTAAATATAAATAATTCAATAATTGTTGGGCTCTAGCTAGAACGGGAGAGATGCAACATATAATCTTATGAGAACATAGGACTTAATGCTGTGCGTTAAGTTTACCATTTAATTAACAGCTGGGGACTAGATGTTGTGCCTGTCCTAGGCTTAGGTTAGATTAAGACATATGAAGCTACGACAAGCCTAGCAAGCTGGTCGTGGAAAAATATATGACGTGAATAAAAAACTGACTCGGGCCACAGGCTGGAAACAGTGATAGATGTTAAAAAAAAAGTTTGTCACTAAAGTATTACAGTAAACTATTATCCAGGGTGGCTGGGGACAAAAAAATATTGTGAACTGGATATTTTAAAAAAATTGATAAATCCAGAGATGCAAGTTGCCTCAAAAATAAACAGTGAATAAGTAAATTCCAAATAACATTTAGTCATCATTTTTTGTTATGAGCATATGTCACCACTTCCATTTGATGACATCTTCACAATCACACCAGTTTTACTCTCTTTTTTGTACAGTCAAATGCAATATTATGTTTACATTTTATGTTAGATTTTTCATCCATACATTCAATTTTACTGGCCTGTACATCACCATACAGTTATATCATAGCATGCAGGGTGAATTTTTAGATGAAATTTTACTAAGTAATTAAAACTTACCACCCCGATTAATGCACAATCAAGAGTCTATTGAATATATATTAAATTGGTGTAGGAAGAAGCTATACTAAAGTGAACAGTTACAATATTTTTTTAATGGTTGAAAATGACACCTTGAAACAAGACTGGAACAGAGACCTTCAGTTTAACACATAATGGCCTTGGTTTCAATACGTGTGTTCAGGTGTCAATTTTTCAATTCAAGGAGAGTCTCGATAATTCGAAATAGGTATATGCTCAATGCATGTCCCTTTAAATTGGATAAACAATTTGTAGTTATGTAGTAAAACAACCACAAATTTTAAAAAAAACCTTTTTTTTTTCCAGATTATTATATGTTCTGATGACACCGAAATATATCAAGGCTACCTTGACCGTTGCCACAATGGCATAGCTTATAAAATAGCGCCATTGTATATTTCATCAAGATAAGAGACTACTCCTCATAGTAAACAAAGAGTACATATGTTTACATTTATGAAACTATTTTTGCATTAAGTAGTTTTAAAACATGTGTTCATTTTATAATAAAGGAAATTGATAAAACTAAAGAAAAAAGAAAAATAAACTACCAAGAGTAAATTTGATGAGCGAAAGAGGAAGAATGTGAGAAGAGTCCAAGGCACAAAGGTGACATCTTCTTCCTTTCTTCCGTCTTCTATAGTAGAAGTAGTCACACACACATTTTAACACAAATATAATATTTCGGCATTGTTGCCTTTATCAAACACAAAGAAGAAGAGAGTAAAAATAACACAAACAATGGATTACTCCATTTTGAAATTAAAGGAAAACTGCTACAAACACATTGTGCCAATTGTTTTTGGGTGTAAAGATAAATTCCTTGGTTATGGTTAGTATTTATAGAAAACAATTAAAAATAATAATAATAGATAAGAAAATAAATAATAATGATAGTAATAAAAATTATATTTTTTTAAATAATAATAATAATTTGAAAAATGATAATCTTATAGAAATAAACTATTTTATGTTGAGGCCTGATGGTAATCTTGATTTGGTAATCCATTGGTGGGCCAATTCCCACTGTCTAAGTTGAAAACTGTTGCACTGTTTGGGAAATGCTCTTAATATTTTGGTGGTGTAGCAGGTTTGAAAATCCTGGTTGTGGGTACCAGTGTGGATGGGTACAGGCTTGTCCAGATCTTTGTGGTTTGTGTCAAAGCGATGATTGTTCGTTCGTTGTCTGAAAGAACCTGTAGTAAGGCTTATATATTCTGCATCACACGATTTATACTGTAGTTGATGTATCCAGTTATTTGTTTTGCAATTGTAATAACCAGGGATTTTGTATTCCAATTTGGTTGCTTTGCTGTTGAAGGATGTAGCTGGTAGGTGGATTCCACATGTGCTGCAACGGGTGCTACCGCAGGGGTATCAACCTTTGGTAGTCTGGTTTTCTTCTCGGATTCTCTTGGGGTCAGGAGGTTTGGGATGGACTAGAATATTGTGGAGATTGGGTGGCTGTTTGAAAGTTACTCTTGGGGGTGAACTAAGAAGGTTTTGAGTCTGAGTAGAACTGGTTAGGAATTTGTAACCACTTTTAAGGATGGCGTCGATACATTGTAGACCAGGATGGTATTGAGTTGTGAGAGGGATTCCTCAATTCTTTTTGGAGGGTCGTAGTCATCCCTGGAGAATGCTCTGGAGATTTGGTTGTCTAGTAAAGGCTTGGGGTAACCGCTACTTTGGAAAGCTGTGGAGAGTTGTTTACAATATTGAGTTAAATCATGAGTTTTGAACATAACCATTTGGCTCGTGTGGAAAGGCTGAATGAGAGAGACCTTTTTGTGTATGAAGGATGGCTGCTATGGTAGTGGGTGTATTGTTGGTGATTGGTGGGTTTTATATGTACAGTGGTACGAATTTGGTTGTTTTCAAGGAACAGATTCACATCAAGGTAGGTAAGACTATGATGTGATTTATTGAGGATGAAGTTTAAGGTGGTGCAATTGTTGAGATTATCTAGAAAGACGTCTAAGGATTCTTCGGAGTGAGGCCAAATCATGAAAAGTCGTCGATATAGCGAAACCATAGATAGGGTATGATGGGCTGAGAATGTAGAAAGTGTTCTTCTAGTAGTCACATGTAAAGATTTGCATATAAAGGAGCCATGCGTGTACCCATAGCTAAGTTGTAGGAACTCTTTAATCTGCATGTTGTGATCTTTAGTTGGGTCTTATGTGAGTGGTCTGTAGATGGAGTGGTCAGATAGCTGACTTTGTGCCTCTGTTATGTAATCAATATGGTTCAAGATGACTGTGGTGGAGCCCTTGTCAGCTGGTAGGATGATGATATCAATGTTGTTTTTTAGTGCTTTGATAGCCTTTTGTTCATTGGTGTTGAGGTTTCGTTTCTTTAGTTTTATCAATTTCCTTTATTATAAAATTATTTAGCCATTGGGCCACCACATTTTTAAACAAAACATGTATTAAGGGCTTTTCATATTTCAAATGTGCAAGTATTTTAATTTTTTCCGGCTAGTCTGTATTGATGTATTTTTTGATATTTCGAGATGGGCTTGGTCCGATTCAGCTTGAACTGTCTACTCTACTATAGGCCTATATTAAATATAAATTACTGGTGTAAAATAAGTTGATCCATTACTGATGATAATTTCCCCCAAATGAGCTGTACTAATTATTTGGAAGAAGGTACAGGAAAGATGGAAAAAAACATATAAAAGAGAACAAACACAACATGGCTTTAACAATGAAAAGAACAACACAGTTCACACTTTACATTGCTGCCATTGGACAAATATGTAATGGCTGCCTCTTCAAGAAAATTGATCTTTGCCGCCCAATCAGCTGACCTAGGTTTCATTCTTATTGGAACTTGTCACAAGGTAATGTGAAACACGCAATGCAACTTCCTAAAAGAGGAAACCAAAACAACACAAAAGGGAGAAAAAGAAAATTGGTTAATAAAAATAGGACACTTAGATAGAAAGATGTACCTTCTTCCGAATAGTGAATTCATATTGAAAATACCTCAAAAATGCTAAAAGAAGTTTTCAATAAAGAGCTATAATACACTATGTATGCGACAAAGTGCACTAGGTAGTATATATTATATAATATATTATTAAATAAATATGATAGTGTAGTTGCCAGCAGGTAAAATTGTTGTATTTGAACGCGGAAGTATCAATATGTGTTTTAGTAGAGGTGAGCAAGAAAATGTCACATAACTACAACACATGAACCCGAGGAGGAATATGCTTAGCTGGAAGTTGCAGTTTAGTCCGTGAGCAGTCTTTAATGGGAGTTAAGAGAGTGTAGCCCCAGGATGTTTTCCGGGTTCACACATGTTTGGTGATCATGTAAAAACGAAGGCATATAGGCCAGGGGAAGGGCTCATGGGACTAAGATGAGACAATGATTTGCTTGAAGTGTACATGATTAATTCTTGTACGTCTTGTGAATATTTTTTATTCATACTCTCTTTTGATAGTAAAAAGTAACAAAAATAGAAGTCATTGCCTTTACCATCTCCCTTAAGACCTTACTATATCTATCAATATCTATCCTATGGTTAGGGCTAGCAAACATCACTAATTCAAGCTCGGGCAGTGACAATATAACTGTAGAAAATGAAGCACAAATAAAAGTAAAAAACACTAACAACAATTAGGGCTGGGCCGATGCCGATTATTAATCCGATCATCGGCCGATTATCGCATAACCGGCGATTCCAATGATCGGCGTTTGAATCTCCGACTATTTATGCCGATTATTCAAAATATGTGGGTATATTTTAAGTCCTAAAAATAAGAAAAACATTTTTTTATCCCTTTTTCCTCGTTTGTAATCTTTCAATAATTAGCTTTATCTTAGCGACTTACGTTTGCAATAAACAGCACA
>CABFOV010001657.1:0-21112 GCA_902141375.1 Timema poppense
GGCCTTAGGCGTAGCTAGGCAAACTATCCTACAGTTATGTGTGGAGGATATCATACCTCGCGGGCTCAGTGAGTCACGAGTTTCTACCTTTCAAACTCGACGGAGTGTACATAAGAAATGCTAGTTAACCCTAATTTATTTAAATGTTCAAAATTTAAATTAATAATGGTATGTTGATGTAACTATGATGCAACTATCATATGAGGAAAATTTTATATTAATAAAAATCGCACTACACTATGGTCTGTTTTCTCAATCCTAGTCTTCATCACTGTCAGTTTCTGCTCCATCGTAGCTTTCGTTATCATTTGATGCTTCCTGTACTTTATTTTCACATTTGTTAAGATTACACATGTCTGTACACTCGAGGGTTCTTCAAACATTGATAAAAGGGTAGTTTACAGCTTTTAGAACAGCTGCAGGCTAGAAGATCTACAATAGTTTCAGGCGCAGGTTGCCCATACATCCTGTCTACAACCAACTGTTCTTCCCCATTATCCTTCATTATTTTCCACCCGTTTCCATTAGGGCTTGGTGTTTTTGGATCATTACGTAGAAATCGTCACCATATAGCTGTCTGGTAATTAACCCTTTGAATGTGGTTTTTCAAAGAGTTTTTATACGGAAGTAACAGGTGACTTTTTATTTCACCTTTCCTTGTGCAAAATATATTGCACCTCAAGTCATTCACTCTTTTCGTATTTACTACCGGTGCACACAGAATACATGTGAATACTTCAAGAGTGTCCATTAAACTTTCAGATAACTCCCATTATTCACTTGACTGCTTGAATGCGTTTTGCACATTTTTACCATTGCATAGAATGTTATATGCTTTCAGTTTGCCTTTTCCAGCAAATGCACTGACAGAACTACACCCAGTGAATGGAAGTAATTCAAGAAGAGCTTGGCATGAATCTTAACCAATAGATGCACTAATACTCTTAATGTCAAACACTTTTGTTCGCACTTTATTGCCACATCTGTGAAATAACCTAATTCAAAGAGCCTTGAAAGGCTAGACACATAATGAACACATCTGTATCTTCAGAGCTAATCACAACACCTTGACTGCCTTTTTTTAATTTTATGTGTTGCGTGTAATAACAATAGTCTATCAGCCTCTTCATGCGTACTATACAGTTCGGGGAGATTTTTACAGCTATCTGACAAAGGTTTCTGATGTAATATGCAAAGTTTTATCTACAAGTTGGCTTGTGTACCGAGGTTTTTGCCATTCCTTATCCAGAGATCTAATAAGTTTTTCTTTTTTTTATTTACTCAGAAATAATCTCCATTGTCAGCAGATTGTGATGCAGTAATAATGTTTATTCAAAGGATGCAATATGTTTAGTCGCATCATAGTTACATCAAGATACCATTTTTTATTTAAAATTTGAACATTTAAATAAACTAGTGTTGACTAGCATTACCTATATACACACATTTGGTGTTTAATTAAATACAAATACATTAATAGAGCACTGTCACATAATCAGTCATTAGCAGCTATCTGGGTTATTGTCCACTCTAGAGCTATCTACGAAGTAAATGTGTTAATGCTATAAATCGTTTTAAAGTGCATTAAATTATGTACAGATTATAAAAGAAGGTAATATGAGCCTCGATTAATCATATTGACGATACAACGTGATAAAAATTAAAAGTTGCATTAATAATTGATATTTGTGTGAAATATTCGTTACCGTTAGTTATGTGTTTCCAATTATTAGATACCTATAGAAAATTCTTATAGCCCATGTTATTATCTTTATAATAAAAAAGAATTATAACTCTATCTTAAGTATTAACGATTTTACAAAATTTTGAATTAAGCTCCAAAGATTCAAGGCACTATTTCACAAAATGGCGGATATTGGTGTGGTGGTCGATATTTATAGAATGCTATCTCATATATTCCTTCTATATGGACCCCAAGGAACATGAACATCATAGTGAACCTTTGTCCCCCCGAGTGATATCAACTGGCCCCCCTGGCTCATGGACTATACCAGCCTAGATCATTAGCAGACCTACTTAGACAACATAAACCTTCCATATTTATACACAAGTGCATCTGTACTCCATATAGCCGTGTCCCATATTCAAAGCTACCATTTCGATTTGAATAATCTACTTAGGTACTAAAATTATTGATGAAAACTTAAATTAATGTTTATGTTAGTTAAAAAATTAAAAATGTAGTTTTAAATGTTCAGTATAATCGAGGCAAATATAGGCCTATATGAGCTATAATTAAAATATTTTTAAATCCACGAATTACTCTGTTTTATTTATATTGTTGAAATTTTATTCTTTGGTTTCACACAAAATTTGTATTTTACACCTAAGTTAATTTATATTGAAACACGTTCTAAAATGTAGATTATTAAAATAGTGTTTGGATTTAAAAACACCTTTAATCTGGATTTTCTGTGGAAATGTGTGGTTTTTGTAACTATAGTTTTTAATTTTCTTAACAAACTTTTTTTTTTTTTATTTTGCTTTTTAACAAGTTAAATTAATTCCTTACTTTGTACTAACCCGTCGCAGGTTACATCCTTTAAGTCTTCCTCGAATTTGTTGAGCAGGAATAGGTAGTGCATTTCTAAAGTTATCAGTTGCATAGATCCACTTCAGGTTTACGTCCAGCTGTTTTTCATTTGCGTTTGGATCTTTGGCCATGATTGCTTTTTTAAGTTCGTCAATTGTGACTAATAATTCCGAATGTTCCTCAATTCCTAATTCTGAAATGATATCCTCAATAAATGATTTTCGCTCATCATAAAATTGTTTGCGAAGTTCCTTGGCCAGTTCTCCTGAGTCGACACCTTCCTCGGTGTCTTGAAAGAGCTGGTCAACATTGATATCATTGATGCCTGAATCAATTTTAAGCTGTTTCAGTGTTGCTTCAACCAAATCATTGATTTGGAGCTCACTCTTTAGTGGAAATACTGAACTTGTAAACTCAGCAAACGCTGAAGTTGGAATGGTGTCGATATCATGCTCGAAACGCTGAAGTTGGAATGGTGTCGATATCATGCGGGTTCATTTCGCTTTTTAAGGTCTCGTAAAGCATTTTCAAATCTCTTCTCTGACCATGATACACATCTTCTTGAATCTGACCAGATAGAATACCCCAAAATAATGAAATCCGTTCATCATGCAAGAAACCTTCACAGGCGGCAACCAAATTGTATGCCCACTCAGCACGCAAAAGAGGCAAATGGTATCTGTCCATGAAGTATTCCGCAATAAACTCTCCTAAAGGTTGAGAAAGGTCTGATAGTTCTCTTTCATTTAAAATATCATTTATCATAATAATAACATCCCTACGGCCTAGTCTTCGGTTTTTTACCTTTCCCTGAAACTGTAAATAAATAGGTACGTTTGATCCCGTCCCCTGTCCATAAAAGTAGTTATCTTCGTTCCCCTCGTTGCCACAAAGTTCTTCCAGCAGAATGACAAGCTTCTCCTTGCTTGTTTTGTCTTGAGTTAACATGGACCACTTATCTTTCCCTCCTCTAACATATTCTCCACATTTTTTCCAAATAGGTCTAGGTGTGGCAGACCTATGCATCGCTGCCACTTGACCCGATAGTTTGGCACATTCAATAGTTGTTGCCTGATATTTCCCTTGTATCAAAACAAATTCCTTCTTTAATGATGTCAGTTCATCTTTTAAACTAGTTATTTCAGTTTGTTTAAGATTAACCGTTTCCTCAAGGGCTTCGAAGTGGTGTATAGGAATAGTATCTGCATAGGCTGTTTTATACTCATTGATTTCTGTGAGTGCTTTGATGTAATCTGCTCTGCATTTATCAAGAGCAACTCTAAGTAAAACAGAGTCTTGTTCAGACTTCTCTTTTGCTACAGGTATTTTATTCTGGAGCGAATCCATCTGTTGTTGCATTTGTCTCACATCAAGCAACAATAGTCGCTTTGAGTCAATTTCTTTTAAAAGGCGCTCGTGAGTTAAAGTTAGTTCTTCCTGAAGTTTTTTGATTACAGCCTTATCTGTCTTTCTTTCACTACACAGTTCATCAAATTTTTCTAGAATTCTAATTTGTTCCTTTGTAATCTCTGAAATCTTTTCTTCTCCTCTACGTTTTACCAATGCTATTTTCTCTTCCGTATTTGTTTCTAGGTTCAATGAGGCTATCTTTATTTTGTCAATGTTTTCAATGCGTGCATCTCTCACACTAATAGCAAGCTCGTAGGCCTCTTTTATTTGAGATAATATTGGTCTAAACGTGATTAGTTTCTTTAGTAAGACATTAACTACTTCCCTAAATACCTGAAGTCTCGCGTCAACTTTCAACTGTCTGGTCTCTGGTTCATCAGATGTTGATGTTGGGGAAATTTTCTCACACAATAGACTCAACTCACGGTCTATGTACTCTTCGATTTGTATCACTAGTTGAGGTTTCATCAAGTTAGATGTTTTAAGGTTAGGTCGACATTTTGTAAGCGTATTCCTCTTTTGACTAGGGATTAAAATATTTCCAACCATCTCTTCACTTATTTGACCAAACAATGGTGATTTGTGTTTAAAGGAATCAATATCATATTCCTCAGAAAGCTTTTGCACATCTTTGCATGCGTCTTCCACAAACTGTTTGATAATGATGTCTTGGTAGTCTCGAGGCCTACAACCTTTTGTGTTTGAGATCATTTATACGTTATTTGTAATCAAGGCGTTTCTAACAAAGATAATCTAAAAGTGTTTAGGTTAAACATAAACTACAATTATTAGTAAACAAATACCAAATCACGTTGAAAATCAAATTAAATAATTAGTGGAATTGCCTTACAATTATTTTCTTATCAAATACACATATAAACAATAATTATTGTTTCCATGGTGAATGTTCAACTGTATTATTATGGCTTCAAAACAAACTGTGAATTATTTTTTGTTTGCCATCTCTACAGAACTATCGCTATAATCTGTTTAATTATAACACCAGGCGCACAACTAGTAATGTTAATTTTAGCGCTTGGAGAATATATTATATGATATTCAGATTTAAATACCTACTCTAAATTTTGCGTTTTATTTTTCAATAATGCTTCCATTTTTATAAACTGAACTTTAATATACCATTTTGGCATATTCATTCGGAAGCTGACATTTTAGAGTTCATTAAAAATTATTTTTAAGAATAAAAGTCATTATTATTTCCCAAACTATAATAGTAATTTACCTATTATATTAATTTCATGATCCTAAAAAAAATATCTACTGAATTTGTTTAATTCTAGCTACGAAATATTGTAATGCAAAATAAATACCCAAGCTTTTAAAAATAAATTAAAATGCTGAAATAACTAATATAGTAAGCCTATAAGGATGACAGCACGAGGTACAGTCTTTATACTAAAGTCATATTCAATTAAGTAAAAATTGACAACCTGGACATGACTGAAACCTATGGCTTTATTTGCCAATCCTCTCCCACTGAGAAATCTTTTACATGTTATACTGAGACCACTGGTAGTTACGAGTAATTTTATTGATGGTTTTTGTTCGTGTTTTCGGGAATCACTGGTAAAAGTTGGTAGCATTTCACCTATCAACACTTATAATTCAGTTCAAAATTGAGGTCCCAAGTTGTAACAAACTTTAATAATCACTTAAAATCTCAAAATCATACGAATATTTCAACAAATATTGTGAAAATGACTTGTAGAATATATTAAACCTTTTTGAACGCGGTAACAAGAAGAATTAATCTTTGTATAAATGTATCCAAGACTAAGGTGATAGTTTTTGATAAGAACGAATCGGGAAATTATTGCCAGCTTAGTGTAAATGAAATATAAAAATAAAAAATATAACAAGGGAAAGATTTTGTGTATCTGAGCAGAATATTCTGTAAAAATGGAACGATATGTGGTGAAATTGTCAAACCGGTCAATGCATCTCGGAGAATAGTTGGATGTATTTGGACTATTGCAAAGCATGAGCTAGTATCAAAAGATGCAAAGATGGCAGTATTTAAAAGTGTGTTAACGCTAACATTGCTTTGTGGTTGTGAAGCGTGGGTTTGTCAGCAGAAACACAAGAGCGTTTGGAATGAGATATCTAAATGCATCCAATGTATGTGTAAAAACTCGTATGGACAGAATCAGTACGTAATGGGTGCTGAAGGAGTGCGATTGGAAGGGGAATCCAATAGGTAATTGGGAAAGAAGCGTCTTACGTTAGTTTGGGCATGTTGAGAGAATGAGTGTGGATCAAGTGGCTTAGCAAATATATGCCGGTAGTTTGTGTTGATCAAAAGGAAGGTGTAGGACATGTAAGACGTGGCTAAATGCTGTAGATTTGTAACGGGCTAATCTACTCAGCCTAACACTACCAATTCTTGTAGCAAATTACCTCTGCTAAATATATATATATATATAAATCATGGTTTCCTAATAATATATATTTATGCTAGACCATTGATATATAATTCTCCATATGTTACATACCTCGCCTCGGATACTTCGGGGAGCAAGAACGGCGCCATTGGATGGGCTAGCCACCCTCATGGTTCTACCTACACTACACTTGACTCTCTGAAGCTATCAAATCAACTGATGGAGGCGGGCGTTCTGTCCGTCTGTCAGAGCATTGGTTGGCATGGGTGACGTCACCAGCCCAAGCTAGAGGGATGGTTCCCCCTTCTTCTTTCTTTCCCATGATGCTCTTCGAACAGCTGCTATAAAACTCCACGGCTCTCCGAAGAGAAGAGTTCATTAATTTATTTATCATATGGTTCTACACGTATACGGACATCGTGACTCTTTGACGTATATTTACCGAGCCAGCGCCTCAGCACCACTGGACATTACGATGTTGCCGAGAGACCAACCAGACCGTCGGAAGATGTAGGGTACCTATTCGATTATCTCTCTCTGTGAAGAATAGGGGGCCCAGTTGCCTAATAGCTAGTTTAGGAGGTATTTGTGTTTAGCCGAGAGGAATTTATACTCTCGCCTAACATGATTTAAGTTATTTTTAAGGACTGGATGGCTTGGCCATTTTGTGAATGTTTGTTTTCTGCGTGGTCCTTAAGACCCGCATTTCAAGGTGGGAATGTTCCCACACACCAGCCCGCTAGACAATGTTTAGTCAGCGGTGCGTTTAGAAGGGGAAGGGGCTCTTCAGTCAGTTTGAGGCCAGGCAGTCTAAACCAATTTAATAGTTTTTGTATGTTGATAACATGTTCCACATTTGTTTCTCAACCAGTGGAAGTTTCTGCCCACCAGGCATGACTCGAGTCTAATAGTTGATTTGTATTAAAATTAAGCACCACCTTTTGGCTCTCAACCCCTGGGTCAATATGCTAGTCTAGCTTAAGCTCATTGGCCCTGTAGCGGCACCCAACATCCTGGCCGAGAACACTGAATAGGAACTTACCCTATGCTAGGCAATAATTTTACAAGTAGGGCTAGACTCGGCCTTCTTATGTGCAGGCGCATCACGCCACTGTCTTATCAACTGATTATATCTGATTATATGTCTTCCAATTACCCTAATGGCAATATTCACCCGTCCTATTTGTGGACTGTGTGATGTAATATTGGACTGTGATTTGTTGAATGTGTATACTTTACTTTGTTCCCATTAAACTGATTTGTTATTTTAAAGTTATTTGTTTGCTTTTGCAAATATCTTGTCTTGTCTATTTACCTTGTATAAGATACGGCCGTCTCTGGATGAGACTAGAGCGGTCGTGTCAAATTAATGTGTGAAAAAGAGAAACATAAAGAGCATGTATGACTCGGTGTATGAATGTTGTTGAAGCGAAAGGAATATGCAAGAATAGGGAAGTGTGGAGAAAATTAGTGAGAATTGCTTAAGTTAGGAGGTTTTTTAAAATCTATATGCACAGTTTCTTGACTAGCCCTTATGGGAACGACATGATTAGGTATGTTGTCATTTCCAATGATGTAATGAATTTAAAATGTGTTTCTTGCAGCACTTTAAAGGAATTTATTACAATGAACCATAATTACTAGCCTAGACAACAGTTAACTAAGGCTTTTCCCATATTGATCCACAAAAATGAAAATATCTGGCAATATAATTAACTATAAACGAACAGCCAAGGATAATAATGGCCTACACCTTTCACAATGGAGAAATACGGGCAGAATAAAAATACACTTAATCATAATATATATTATCACATAGTGAATATAATGGTAAATGTTTACTTGACTTAATTTTTGATATCCATTTTGGACAAACTAAGAGAACTACTTGTGGAGGACCACCAACATCCACTAAGTACCACAGATGTCACTGATACGGGTTTGGAATTATTTATTGTTTGTTTTATCTTTCAAATAGGTTTGATTTGATAATTCTTATCTGTTTATTATAATAAAATCTCAGGGTTCAGGTGTTTTGTGATTTATTGCTTAGCAATAATATAAACCTAACTATTGTCAATGGTCTGGTACGAACATAAGTTTGGTAAACTTCTTGCGATTAGTATGTTATAATTAATGAACACATTTTATTTTGATTTGCTGTATTAAGATTAATTAAAGAAACTTTCGGAATTAATAGATTAAAATTAATAGTTTTATTTAGACTAAAGTAGAAGCTATTTCCATGTTATGATTGGATGAGCATTTGGGGAAAATAATTCCACAATTTAATCAGGACTCTTCTTGTAAAAACGCTTAGAGCGGTGTGTTTTAATTCGACGGTATACATAAAAATGTTATAAAATTCGTAGTTGACCATTTGATCAATCGCAAGAGATCCAAGTATTATCTAAAAGAAACCTCAATTGAGGAGCCTCAATACTTTTTGTTTGATCTAGCAGTCAGATATTTTGTCTAATTCAACATTTCCTGGTAGGCGTCAACTTTTTCATCCGCTAACAATATTTTCGTCAAATTCTTCAAACTAAAATTTGAAAAGACTTAAATTTATTCCATTTAAAGTGTTACCTTATCACATTCCCTTCTACGAATAAAAAATACTCCCGTTAGCATTTAGACATACATCGGCAGGAAATCAGGCTTAAGCTATTTTTATTACGTGGTTTTACAACTTTGGGTGGACAAATTAATTGACTTACGTACGCGTTATCTTTTTAGCCAGCTTGGCGAACGTTGAAGAACTCACTCAAATATTTATTTTACCCAACTTTTATAACTTTAACTTAAAGATATACCTCTACTATTAAAAATACATTTATTTTATCTCCTTATCGGAAAGAACGATATTTATTTATTTGTATAAATCTTGGGTTTATCTAATTGTAAATTAACTGTAGTGATTGGTTATCATGGTAATGGCCCGCAAGATACTTAATTGAAATACACTGTTTATAGTTCGTAATAGTGCACATAACTGGTTGTTTAATACATTTCATGTTTTGTTAATAGTATGAATTGTTCATTTTCATGTGGTTGACATTAACTTGCTGTTATCTATTATGTTTATAATCGCTTATGACAACAGAAATACACTGCTACAATAACTGATATTAATAGTTACATTAGTATTTGTCTGTCACATTGTTTAAGTAGTCCTAGCTTCCGGTAGTGTATATCCTTGTGTCCTAGATTCCTACTTTGGTGTCTTCGGAGTCCTATAAGACAACTAGAGGTCCTGAGAGCAGTGCCCGTTTATACCAACCATAAAATAAGTATGGTAAGACAATTAGACCCACGTCTCACATTATATATATATATATATTCTGGACAATCCCTGTTAGCTATAGAGTCGGAAGAACAGTCTTGGCTTGCCAACCACTTTTAGAATTCGTCCTAGGTCAACAGTCTGGAATATGCCTACTAATCTGAGTGTGTACACCGTGTCACACTTTATTTACCCTGAAAGGTAGCAAGCTTACCCTGTACGTTTACACTATGGCTTTGTTTATATATTTAAAAAAATAGGGCTATCGTGTAGTCCGTCAAAGAGAGACTACTACCGTTCAGGGTAGATGGATCATTTAACCTGAGAGGTCACAGTCTTACTGTAGTGGAATGCACCTTATCTGTGTAGTAAAGTTTTATGAGTTTGAAGTAAATGTTGGCATAACTGTATGTCTCTTCTTTAGATAACTATACTAGTATATTATATATAATATGTTGTGAATGTAGTCTTAGTACGCTAATGTTGTATTTCACAGTGTCACGTTAAATTTGCGTTAAAATAAAGATTATTTATTTTAATTATTGGAAATTAATGGGTCCACACCTCATCCTATAACATTTACCTTAAGCGATTAGACTATGATCCTATTAATAGGCTATAGCAGTGATATGCAAACTTTTTTGAATGAATGGCCACTTTTTCCACAGCTAAAAGGTTACGGGCCACACCTTACATAAAACATGTCACACATAATATAATATAATATTCCAATTTTATGTTTGAACAGTTGTACCCAATATAATTTAGCCATACTGTTAAAATAACCTAAAATCTAAAACAAATCATAATAAAAATGAAAAAATTAAATTTTAAAACTAAGTTTTTCCTATAGAAAATAAATTTTTAACCCATATAAAAAGGTGTTGCTAAAAATGTTTTCGGATCTAATTTTAATGAGACAATTGAAACTGCTTTTTTTAAACTAATTTTTCAATACTGGTTTTAATGCCAATTGCGAGATGTACTAATTCGAAGGGAGCTTTTTAAGTGGGCGTCAATCAGTCTCAGTCGTTTGCTCAATTTCGACTTCACAATTTTCATCCTTGAGAAAAGTTGTTCACAGCTGTAGGTACTGCCAAAGAGTGATGCTGTGAGAAGAGCATGAGTTCGGAGATTTGGAAATGGTTTTTCTTCAACATATTTTGAGTAAGCTGTCAAAAGATCTACATTCATGTATTTCTCTTTTAAATCTGTACTACACTGTGACTCAATAAACTCCATTTGCACATTGCTCAGCGCGTCCTGAACATCAACACTATTGAGTGGAAAATATGTTGAACGATTTTTCATTGAATTTGAAATCTTAGAAACGCGTATCAAAATCTGACCTTAGAGCTGTGAGTGCAGTAATGTATTTTTTGTTGTTACGAACTTCGCGTTGGGATAGTGTTGGAAAGTGTGTTAATTCACCTTTTTGTAGTGGAACTTCCCACAGACGAGGTTAGTTTTCAAATGCCTTCACTTGGTCAAAGATCTTATGTACCAAATGGTTCTTACCTGGTAATCGTATGTTCAGGTCGTTTGGTTCAATCCTTGGGATCTGATGAAGTTTACTATTTTTGTTATATCTTTCATCACATCTATGAAGAACACACTTTTAGCGCAAAAGTTTTATTGGTGTATAATGCAATGATATTGTATGAATTTGCCATTTTAACACGTATCAGTAGTTGTTTTTTTTTCTTATTAGTGCCCAAAACACCTTCATTCTTCCCTACCATTGCAGGAGCTTCTTCAGTAACTACTCGGGAGAGATTGCTCAACTGTAGACCGTATCGTTCCAAAGTTGAAGAGACAGCATTAAAACATCACTGCCTTTAGTAGTGCCACTCATTGGAAAAAATACGGCTATTTCTTCTGTTATGGTAGAGTCATTGTGAATTCTCCTGATAAAAATAGCCAACTGGGCAGTGTCTGTAATGTCAGTACTCTCATCGAGGGCTGATGAAAAAAAAACACAAACTGAGAAGCACCTTCTTTAAGTGTAATCTCAATGTCGCTTGCTAATTCTTCAATCCTTTTGGCCAAAGTTACTCCTGACAAGCTAACTTTTGAAAACGAATGTTTTTGTGACGGACACAGAACCTCAGTTGCCGAATCCATACACCCCTTTACAAATTCGCCATCTGTAAATGGCTTTCATTTCAAAGCTATTTCCACAGATGTAATATAACTTGCCTTAACACTTAATTCACTTTCCACATTTTGCTTCTTAAATGACTTTTGTTGACATTGCAGTTTCTTCTTCAAATCGGCCACTTTATCTGATCTCAGATGCACTTTGACTGTATCCATTTTAGATTAGTGCTTCGAGTCGTAGTGCCGCTTTAAATTTAATTCCATCAACACCGTTACCGTGGTATTACAAAGCAAACAAACTAGTTTCTATTCAATATTTACCAAAAAATACAAGTCCATCCACTTCTCATTGAACACCCTTTCGTCTTCCCTAATTTTTCACTTTTTGCTTGTGTTTGCAGCAATTGTCAAAAGACTTAATACAAAAAATAATGTACCAAATAAAGTACAAAGAACACCACAAAAGGCTGACATGTACTGAAAGGGGAGGGAGTGAGGGTAGCTTGAAGTCGGCCAGATGTTTGACCTTGAGTTTCAGTGTTGTCACGTGCTGCAAAAGTAGCGCGAGGATTCCCAGTTAGAGGTGTTGGGTCTCAGTGTTGCCAACTGCTGCATAAGAATAGCGAAACCTCCCAGATTAGAGTTTTATCCCTAAAAAAATGTATCTTGCAGAATTTTCAAACAGAAAAATTGTGTGTAAAATTGGTCCATGGGCCGCATGAAATTACTCTGCCAGCCGCAAGTGGCCCGTTGGCTGTGGGTTGAAGACGACTGGGCTATAGGAATCGTCAGAAAAATAAACTTGCTACTAAACTTTAGTGATACTTGGATTTCCGTGCTACAGACAGATATAGAATAGGCTATATGTATGATACCTATTATAAACAATTAATGGCTTACATTCAACATACTTGTCCTAAAGAATAAGTCTTGGAAATCAGAGGTTTTATAAGTAAGTATTATTGGACTTTTATAATTCTTCCTAAGCTCGTTTCATCACATAATACCAACGTATGACGAAGTTATATAAAATATGAACTTTGTTTGGTCATGTATAGTTCTATCGAGAACATACGAAGCACTGAAGTGGAAAAATGGTTAAGCTTCGAAGTGTTAAGGATATTAATAAACATAAAGAAACATGTCAGATATTGACAAAATAATAGTTATATTGGTTACAAAAAGGTATTATCAACATACAAATGTATTAAAACTATAATTTATTAGATTGAATTATTCTTAAAAGATTTAAGGATATATTATTTTTACATAATCGGGTCACTTAACTGATTAATAAGGTAAATTTGTGTAGGTTTAACACCATATAATAATATAACTGGGTGTATACTTAGGCTTACCATACGTCCCAGTTTGACCGGGACTGTCCCGGTTTGAAGATCTAGTACCGAGGTTCCGGCCGATTTGTTATTTTGTCCCGGTCAGAATAAAAATGTTAAGAATATGAAAAATTAACAAAACAATATTGACTATAGAGAAAACAAAAGTAAGTGCAACTAATATTGTTATCAAACTTAATAAATTGAAAACAAATCTTGAGGAAAGGCGGGATAAGAGACTTAATATCACAAGGAGCAAAAAATAAAATATTCAAGGAACTAGAGGAGGCTGGAAGCATAAATGTTGATATAGCTACGAAATAATTTACAATTTTTTATGATTGATGTGCGTCCTACATTGAGCTATGGGAAAATACTTTCGGTGGAGCAGAATCTTTTGTCTGGATAAACAAAATTGAAATTATATGGTCCGAAATTGAAAAATCAGCAGAAAAAATTAATGAAATACTTGTAAATGGTGCAATAAACTCAAATGAAATATCTGATCAAATGGTAGTTGCCGAGGCATTTTGCTCTTCAAACTGTGACACTTTGAAAACTACGAACTTATATTGTGAAGAAAAGTGTGTTTAAATATTCAATAAATTCGTAAATGGTACTATCTTTGCAAGCGAAAGTTGACGGAGGGACGTGGTAGGGAAGGTCTGCTAATGAGACTCTCCCCAAGGGATTGGTATGAGGCCCGGAACTACATGTTTCTATGAAACGTAGGGAGTGAATTATTCACATGATGCCCAGAAACAAGTTTCTCAGGCTAGATACAACCTAATAAGATATGTTTGGAACTTTATTTTATTTCCTAACTTAGAACACCGGTGAGTATACCGATCCTCACAGATTTTGGGCTCCCAGCCTGTTTTGAGGGAAATGGTTTCCAGAGCCGAAGCTGGAGCTTAAATATAGAGTGGGACTATTTAGTGGCCAGTATCGAAAATCCATTCGGGCTATTTTCAACTTAGTTCCTAGTTAAGATTGTATAGACAATTACAGGAAATACTTCAAAATCGTATTGGATGAACTTATATAATCAAAACCAAGGTGCCAACGTTTTACACAGGATGGACATGAACTTTGTGAAAAGCATTAACTATCCTAAACTCTTCACAAAATGATTTTAATAGGCGTGCTCACCTATAATACTCGCTGGATATTCTGGTAGTATACGAGACCATATGAGTACAAGCCAACGTAACTTTGGAAAGTGTGTTATTGTGTGTGCCTATGTAATGCTATCCACTATTGTGATCATAAATATTAGTTGTTAGAAATTTTGCTCATGTGAATAATTCCATGGTATTGGTAAATAAATACTAGAATATCATGATTTATCAAACAATCAAACTACTACTTAGGTTATTTCTATTCAAAATGGGTAATTCCTTGGTATTGCCATATTGAATATTTCCATATTGAGTTAGCTGTGTCCGAGCTGTATGTATAACCTTACCTCTTTTTTAACTCCTTTCTGTTATATAGACACTCTAGCTTTACTTAGAGATCCTGTAGAGGAGAATTTATCGTGTCTCCGCCAATATTTTACTGAGCTATTTAGAAACCAAGGTGTACCCATTTCCACAACGTTATTATGATTTTCAAGTTCATATCATTTCTCCTCGTCTCCCTTTCCCTTCTATCTATCACGCTTCACCACTAATGGTAATAGTGGGTGGTTGGAGAGAAAGGTATTGGAGAAATTTCCTTTCAGTAGATCTATTACATTTTTAGCACCATGATGGCCATGTATACCCGTAGGGACTAAGAAGGTACAGAGATTAATTTAGTCTACAAAAATAAATACAAAAAAATTGAAAATAATTGGTTATTTGATCTAGATCTTGGCTTCACCAACATTTGAGAAAGAGCCCAATACATTAAAATATAAATAATAGTTGCAGTTAGGCAATTGGTAAAATGAATTTCAATTATTGAAATTAATTTTACCAGTTTTGTGTTATTTATAATTACTATAAAGAACACAAAACTAAATACTAATCAACTAAGCAATAATTTCATATTTGTTTAGATTATAATATCTGCGTAGGATTATCTGGAATAATACAGTCAGTTTTAATTTTGACCGAGAAGCATTTCCTTTAATAATATGAGTGTTTGATTATTTTCAATTTATTAAGTTAAAAATTAACGAAGATTAACATACAGAGTTTTGGTTAATAATTTTATTTAACATATTTTCATGTGAACATAATTAATGATTGATATCTTATTCTGAAAAGAAAAATCAGCTAAAAATAATATTTAAGAATATCTAGCATACTAATAAAACAATTTTATCTATAACTCAAGTACGGTACTTGCCTTCTTAAAAATGTTAGTCACTTGTGTTACTATTTAATTGAACATGTTTTTATAGGCAACATTATGTTTATGAAAAAAAGTAATGTATAATAATGCTTCTACTTGTAATATTGAATAAGAACTTTAAGTTGGTTAAGGTGTAATTGACTTAGTAAAGAAACATTTTTGAGTTTGTTCTGTAAAAAAAAGCTATACATATTATTTAGTACAGTCAGATAATTATAAGCCGATTAAATTTCAATTTTAAAATTCGTCTATAAATGTATAGTCTTAACTTAATAGTTGAAAAATATGGTTCAATGTTGTGCTAGCCAACATAGTCACTTGCAGTGTTCTTGTTAAATAATTATTTTTGTGCAAAAGGTGATAATAAATTGTATAAGCTCAATTTAAAAAACATGGTAAGATAATGATCATTTTACTAAATATTTGTCAAAACAAATTTTTAATTGTATTGTGTATTAAATGAATTGATTTTAGATCATGGAATTCTTTAAAAAAAATGCATATATACCTAATCACGCTGTTCCCTTACGGGGTAGGCAAGGAACTGAAAAAAAAATCTATATTTCAATACTTGAACATATTTACCACATTAATATAAATAAAAATGAGAACATATTTTTACTAATAGAGATCAATAATTATTTAAATGCTTGTTGCGCCATTGATACAATTATATCTCAGAAAAGAATATAGATGGCAACACGTATGAGGAAAACCCATTTGTCTAATTATAAATGAGACATTGCCATAGTATAAATTCCACTGTGAAGTGTATAGCAATGTTATCTGTGCTATGACGTTTGTTTATTATATTGCATTTAGTGGGTGCATATTTATTTGTGTGTTAAAAAGTGTGAATTTTGTATAGACAAAAATATGGGCCTAAATGATATAATTTGAAGGTAAGAATATGAGTAGTCTACATAACTTATATACATAAAATTTACCATATTGACAAATAAGTATTTTATTTCGTTAGGATATTTAACTTGTTATAGACGCTAACATAAAATAACTAAGGGAATAGTACGCCAATATACAAAATTCTTATATTTTTTTATTATATTATTGAAAATGTAATATTTTACATTATCAATACACTAGTAACTTTATGGCATTACGAACTCTAAAGTTCATTACCGCATTTAACAAAGGTACGCCACCTACTTACCCCTATGTTAAGGTAATTCACCTCATTACAACCTCTCTCTTTCAGGTTCATTATAATGTTATCCTCTCATCTGTGTATTTAGGGCTTCTCACTGGTATCTTTCCATTGATTTTGCCATTCAATACACTTTACACGGTTCTAGATTCATTTCACGCTGCATGTCCTGCCCACTGTAATCTGCGAGATTTGACTATCCGACCTTTGGACTGTTTGCAAGAACGTTTCTCGAGTAAAGGTGGAGATGGAATTAAGATGTAGAAAAAGGAAAACGGGTTGTGTGGCATTTCAATAGCTAATGCGCATTGCACATTCTTGTCAAGTTGAACCCAATAAAAATAAAAGGCTGCTTGTGACCTACCTTCCAAATGACTTAATAGTATTGTGTCATTTCTTGGAATTAAGGTTGCATGCTCGTCTTAACAAGAAAATCAACCTTCCTCTGTTATTCTCTCCATCTCCGGCCTTACTTAAACATCTTTCTGGCTTACCACCCAATGTCTTGAGATGAGTATAGGGTGTGTAATTTATCATCATGCAACCTTCTCCATTCCCCAGTATCTTCAACCCTTTTTGGACCATAGATCTTCCTAGGCACCTTGTTTTCAAAAACCTAAATTTATTTTTTGTCTTGTAAGGTAAGAAACCACATTTCACAACTAGAGAGAACAACCACTAGGCCTAAACCTATTGATTAGTTATAATTATTCTGAGTTTTATATTGCTTGGCAGCAGGGGCTATATTAACAACTAAGCCTACTTACTGAGTAATAGCTTGTATTTCCCAACTGTATTCTTTTCCTAATTTCCTTCCTAATATCATTATTGCTATTTAAAATATATCCCAGATATTTAAACTCATTAACCCTGTCAAAAGGATATGATGCTTTGCAATAATCTAAATTATTGTCCTCATTGTGTTTTATGCATGATCATACATGTAGGCTATTCAGCATTCACTTCTAAACCTATTTACATACTACCCTATTATAAAATTTCTGAATTTCATGCAACAGCCTTACTATTGCCCAACAATGCTAAATTATATGTGTATCCTAATACCATAGCTCCATTGTGCCGTTTAATGTCAACTCTTCTCTACTCTCTTGCATTACCCTAATGACATACAATACTCTAAAGAAGTGGTCTTCAACTCGCAGCCCGCCAAGTAAATTTATGCAGCCCATGAAGCAATTTTCACATACAACAATTTTTCTGTTTGAAAATTCGGCAAGATAATTTTTGTAGGAATAAAACTCTAATCTGGGAAGTTTCGCTATTCTTATGCAGCAGGTGGCAACACTGAGACCCAACACGTCTAACTGAGAATCCTCGCACTACTTTTGCAGCACGTGACAACACTGAAACTCAAGGTCAAACATCTCACCGACTTCAAGCTACCCTCACTCTCTCCCCTTTCAGTAAGCGTCAGCCTTTTGTGGTGTGGTGTTCTTTGTACTTTATTTGGTATATTATTTTTTGTATTCAGTTTTTTGACAATTGCTGCAAAAACAAGCAAAAAGGGAAAAATTAAGGAAGATGAAAGGGTGTTCAATGAAAAGTGGACGGACTTGTATTTTTTGGTAAATATTATAGAGACACCAGTTTTTTTGATTTGTAATACCACGGTAATGGTGTTGATGGAATTAAATTTAAAGCGGCACTACAACTCGAAGCACTAATCTAAAATGGATACAGTTAAAGTGCATCTGAGATCAGATAAAGTGGCCGATTTGAAGAAGAAACTACAATGTCAACAAAAGTCATTTAAGAAGCAAAATGTGGAAAGTGAATTAAGTGTTAAGGCAAATTATATTATATCTGGGGAAATAGCTATGAAATCAAAGCCATTTACAGATGGCGAATTTGTAAAGGGGTGTATGGATTCGGCAACTGAGGTTCTGTGTCCGTCACAAAAACATTCGTTTTCAAAAGTTAGCTTGTCAGGAGTAGCTTTGGCCAAAAGGATTGAAGAATTAGCAAGCGATATTGAGATTACACTTAAAGAAGGTGCTTCTCAGTTTGTGTTTTTTTTCATTGGCCCTTGATGAGAGTTCTGACATTACAGACACTGCCCAGTTGGCTATTTTTACCAGGCGAGTTCACAATGACTCTACCATAACAGAAGAAATAGCCTATTTTTTCCAATGAGTGGCACTACTAAAGGCAGTGATATTTTAATGCTGTCTCTTCAACTTTGGAACGATACGGTCTACAGTTGAGCAATCTCTCCCGAGTAGTTACTGAAGAAGCTCCTGCAATGGTAGGGAAGAATGAAGGTGTTTTGGGCACTAATAAGAAATAAAATCTAGTACTGATACGTGTCAAAATGGCAAATTCATACAAAAACCATAACAATAATTATACCTTTATCCAAAATCAACTTATTTTAAATAAAAACACATCTTTCTTAGGCTACTCATTAGTTTACATTATTAAGGATATATCACAGCTCCTCAGTACATATAATATTATACAGTATGAGTAATAATTCGTGAGGTGACCTGGCGGTCTAGGGGTAAGGTGTCAGACTTCTATGTTGGCGGCCGGGGTTCAATCCTCGGTCCCGGCACAGATTTATCTGTTTACCAAACCCTTCCTTCACCTCTGACAAGACATCTTGTGAATGTGAGGAATGCCAGGTCTCCACCGTGGTTCGGATTCCACGTTAAACTGTAGGTCCTCCATTTCATCTCACAATCACCCTACCATTACACATTAGCGTAAGTGCGTATAACCTGAACAGGTAGTAAGACGTGGTGATAATAATAATAATACTTCGTGGATACGGACAGTAACTCATGATTGGGTCGGTAAATATACCAAGTTGAAAACACTTGTTGTAAAAAAAATTTGTTATTCTTGTACGTTTTGAGAAAAATGACACTAAATTTAGAGAGGAGTGATGTGGCAATAATGTACCTGAGATTTCTTAATCACCGACGATTAGATGTAAACAGATATGCAATATCAGTGTTGTGTAAGCAACAATGAACTACGCATATATGTAAAACTTCAGGTGGGATATGGCAATGGCCATGGAAGCATCTGACATTTGAGCTGGACCTGCGATGTGGCTGTACACTGATCGCTTTCTCGAAAAACTTTAATATTCTACAACCTAGAAAACCTGGAAAAAAACCTTGAATATGAACATTCCAGATCGCTGGCCACCCTGATTATGGGGCACAAGTGTGGCGACTACTTAATGAAATCCACGCCATCCAGCGGATCTGGTGTAATGACCACCAAGACCACCGGAACCTCACACACACGATTTTTTCTTGTGGTGTCACCTCAAAGTTAAACTGTAGACCTAGGCATACTCGAAGCTCTCCCTCAACACTACTTTTAATATGAGATTAACATGTTCACCTCACTGTTACCAGGTATCAAACCTCACTGTTGACTGGTTTGAAAACATTAACTTAGGCCTACCTCAAACTTTTATAAAATTTCTCTTTTATTAAAATTTCCCTGTATTTCTCTTCTTAAAAACAATGTAAAATAAGTGATTTTAAAAACATTGTGGCATCTTTATAGTTTTGTGGTAATATATTTCTAACCACTGGCACAACCACGATTCATTCGTAGGGGGAGGGGGTAGTGTAGTTTCGCTGACCAATCAAGCGGGGTCCATTGGCTTTTTCTGCGGGAAAATTTGAAAATTTAAATAATGCAAAATGCAAATGCATCAACAAAAATATAATGATATCCAAAATTATTTAAAATTTATAAAAACCATCATTTTTCTGTAATTATTATGACTATTAAGTTTTTATGAACACACTGCTTGTAAACAAATTTTTATTGGTTCATACTGTTAGAATATACAAACATGCAAGTTTCAACAAATTGTATTTTGGAAATTTGATTTATAAAAATTATTTTAAGGTCTTAAACCTGAAAATTCAGATAAACAACTTGCACTCACTTTTAATTCTCAAAATAACTTTTGAAATAATTCACTTCAACCCTATTTTAATTGACCTTGGCTTAATAGAAAGTTCATTGAGAGCTTCATCCTCTGTAACTGACACCTCTGGATCTATTTACATGAGAGCAAATCCATTAAGTCCGTCTTCACTTGTAGAGTTCCTCAGGTATGATTTCAACAACTTTAGGGATGAGAAAGAGCGTTGATTTGTGAGAAGTGTACAGTAGCCCCATGTCTTCTTTGGTGCTGACTGACAGCTCACAGCTGACTTATGACAGCCAACATTTAAGTATATACCTAAATTTAGACTGTCAGAAGTGACATCTGCTAAACACATGTTTTTGCAGATCATATGGTTCGGCATAGGGATACATAATTTGGTCTGGTAACTTTTAAAAGGTGACCTGGCGGTCTAGGGGTAAGGTGTCAGACTTCTATGCTGGCGGCCGAGGCTCAATCCTCGGTCCCGGCAAAGATTTATCTGATTACCAAACCCTTCCTTCACCTTTGACAAGACATCTTGTGAATGTGGGGAATGCCAGGCCTCCACCGTGGTTCGGATTCCACGTTAAACT
>CABFOV010001657.1:23462-48736 GCA_902141375.1 Timema poppense
ACGCACTTACGCTAATGTGTAATGGTAGGGTGATTGCGAGATGAAATGGAGGACCTACAGTTTAACGTGGAATCCGAACCACGGTGGAGGCCAAGACTTAACTGCCATGCTACTGTCTATGTTTGCATTCTGTAGATAATTGCTGAGAGGAAGTTTTGAGCATCTGTAGTAGCCTTTGCATCATTCCATGTAGCTATGTGATCACATTAGGTTCAAGCAACTATACGAATTCAATAATGAAATCATGCCTTTCAATCCAACATGTGGTGCACAACTTCTTCAGCCCACTTACTCTTGGGGTCGACTCGAGTTTCTCAATCTCACTAGACAGTGCTGCCTGTCTTTTCGGGGTTTCATAGAAGAAGTATGTTTTTTCTACTGTACCTAAGTAATTCCTGATAGGTGGAGTGTCACATCCTATTGTAATTACAAAATTCAGGCAGTTAGCAGTACATTGAACATATTGAGCTTTTAGATATCACTCACGAATTATGGTTGATGTTCATTTTTATGCTACACTCATGATGCTAGCACCATATTAACCTTGTCCTTCAATATTCTGTGAGTTTAAACCCATATCAGCAAATCCTTTCAAAATTACTTTAGCAAGACCTTCTCCTGTTGCATCGGTAATTGGTAAAAATGGCAAGAACTCCTCCTTTACAATATTTTCTTCCACAAACCTTACACATGACGCATACAATACTACAATTACTACACTACACAAACCAAACACATCATTCTGCAAGGTGTGTACGAGACCTGGGCGTAGGGGGGTAACCCTGAATACCCCCCTCCCTTGCAACAGTGTTTCTAACATAAATTAGTGATACAGTGTTGTTAGATGATATTGTTTAAAAATACCCATTATTTAGGTGCTTGTTTAAGAATAGAGTAAATACCCAGTCATATTTACCAGTTATTCAATCCTCATCACTACTAGGCCTAGTGTAACTGAAAACTTATTAAAATTCCTCAAGCTGCATGGTGCAATATTTGATTTGTCACATCCTGACTACAAAAATTTAATAAAATAGAAAAAAAAATCTAGGTTTAAATAAGCAGATTGTTATATATCTTAACAGTTTATTTAATTATCCTTTCTTAAATTCTTTAGCAGGTCTAACTTCACAAAACCACAGTAAATAATAATTTTACTGTACTTATTGCATAGTATTTCAAGATGTATTGATGCTTAAAATGAAAAAAAAATCTTTGTTAAAATAAAAACGGGTGGTATATTGGGTGTTTCAGCTTAATCCACAAGATACAAACAAACATAGATCTATTTATTTAGTCCTTTCCTACAATCCACATTTACATTCCAGATTTCATGTGGGTATTAACCGAATTATCTTGGATTGTTGTGTTAAAATTTTTATGCATCTTTATAGGTTATGAGCTGCTAACTGATCACTTATCTGTGTTATCAAATCACCACGCTGGTGTGTGGAGACCTTCAGGCTGGATTAAAACATAATGAGGAAAGTAGATATATCTCTTTGTTTCAATCCATATTTCGAAAGTATTTGATAAGTGACATCCAACCCTTACTCTACCACGCATTTCTCTCAAACGTAGGTCTCAATTAGCTTTACAAGGTTTTTTGGGTTTCCCAAACTTAACTAACATTTCTTATAGCCTCTTGTAATATGTTTCTTTTAACCGAATCATAGGCCTTTTTTAACATCCATACAGTATAGCGTACTGTATGGATACATACCGTCATGTTGTATTACAAAAAATGATATTGAGCAGACTAAAGGAAAGACCAACTAGATGAGCTTTGGATCAACATCAATCTTTGTGGAAAAAAGAAACAAGTACATAAGTAAAAGTTGGTCCATCTTTATAACATTGCTACCACCAAACAAAACATATATCACACCACAGAGATTGTAAATACAAAATGGTTTCATATACCATAAACAATGGCAGTATGTTTCTATAAGAGGTAGCGATTCCCAACATCCTCCTTACCCTGGTCAACTTCCATCAGGGTGACCAGTTGGACCAGAATGCTGATTCTGTGGCCATCAAGAGTGGAGAGATAGATGTATGGTCCTAATCTTATTGTCCCTCCCAGGTATGACGTCCTCAATTCTTTCCTTATTTCACAAGTGTCTTGAGCAATGGTCACAATGGAGCAGAATGTTTCTTTAGGTTGGAATTATATTGTTCTTCAACATTGACATCATAAAGCATGGAAATTCCTTTGATCCAGTAGATACTTCTTTGTCCATCGCTTTCAGAATTCATCAGATAGATTTTGTCCCAGCCTAAATTCTTTGATGCGATATTTCCTTGTAGTGGCCTCCTTTCCAGCCGGTAGGCCTATTTATGTTAGTTTTGTCCACTTAAAATTGTGCTGGTGTCAAAGTCTCAAGGTCGTTCCATCTGGTGACTCTAACCACCTTGACATTAATAGAGTCAGCAAAGTCTGTTCAAGTGACTGCTAATGGTTTCTCACACTTCACTCTGCGAGTCGACAGAGGGGCCTTTCTTTCCTGACCTCGGGGATTCCTTACTATTGTACATGGTAAGCACTTATGTAAAACCTTCTTGATATTTTTACAAGTTCATAGGTATCCAAAATTCAGAGTTTAGCTCGGAAAGTACAATGCAAACTCCTAAGTGATGAAGTTGTAGGTAGATGCGTCTAGAGAATTAGCAGCTGCTTGAAGTAGGGAGATATGTTGAGTAGTAGCGGATGCTACAAGACAGCATACCATAAGAATCTCATTAAAACCCTATAATTCCTATCCAAACTCAACTGACAATTGCCTGTTGATGTAATTGGAAACTCAGACGTGTTACAAGCACCTCAAGTAGTCAGTTTGGTCCAGTTTCTAATGCATCATTTAGTGACCTTGTCCATGGGAGAACACGTCGAAAACAATCCTCCACTTGGTAATCTTTTTATTTATTTTATTTATTTATACCCTAAAAATTTCAGCTCATGGCCGGTCTTACAATTTTAGATTATCTTATGCTAATATCATTCTAGATATTACAAAACTTTGAGTAATATAAATATTGAGACTTAATGTTAAAACTTATTTGTAATAGTCTACTAGTTTTGTTACAATTTTGTAGAAACATTGGATGATCAATATTAAAAATTTTGGTTTCCCAGCAAATAATTCTTCCAACTATTTCTGAAGATATTAACAGATTTTATATCTTAAATTCTGATGGCATAGTGTTTCAAACCCAAGCCGCTTGAAAGGTAAATGATTTTTCAAAAATTTTTGTTCGGTGTTTCGGTACTTATAGAGAAGTTCTATTTCGTGCTTTATATTAATGTATGAAAGATAATTTTTCACTTCTGATTAGATATATAATGGGCATCTCGATTCTATAATCTTATAAAGCCGTGAACTAACGTCAGTTTTTCATATCTAGCCACTTCAATAGTTTTAGGTAGGCCAAATTGCTAAAATGATTAAATTTTTTAGGTTATAAATAAATCTTAGACAGGAGTTTTGGATCTTTTGAATGTCCTGTTTTAAGTTTTTATTCATTCCAAGAAGTAGTTCTGGGGATTAGTCAATATTTGACAGGACCAATGATTCACATATGGTTGACTTTACATCATTTGGTAGAATGTGTTTGAATTTATAGATATGATTTAAACAATAGTACAATTTTTGTACACAAGATGAGACATGTTTTCCCCAGGATAAATTTTCATCAATTACTACTCCTAAGTTATTATAGTGCCTTACCGTGGGTAGCGACACATTATCAATCTCTATGTTAGTTATTATTATTATTAGCACCACGTATTACTACTCGTTCGGGTTATACGTACTTACGCTAATGTGTAATGGTAGGGTGATTGTGAGATGAAATGGAGGACCTACAGTTTAACGTGGGATCCGAACCACGGTGGAGGCCTGGCATTCCCCACATTCACAAGATGTCTTGTCAGAGGTGAAGGAAGGGTTTGGTAATCAGATAAATCTTTGCCGGGACCGAGGATTCTCTATGTTTGGATCAACACACATTCTTTTGAGCAGATTAGCACTACCTATCAACATGTAAGCACATTTGCTAACATTAGACTTCAGCGACTTTAAACTACACCATTGTGACAAAATATTTAATTCTTCTTCACAACTTTATAAATATCTTCTGGTGGAAATGAAATGTAAAGTTGAGTGTCATCCGCATACTGATAAGAGTGATATTTAAAACATTTATGCGGAGCCATTGTATAACACTATCCAAGAACATGTATTGTTGTCGTAGCTTGGAAAGAAAAAAAAAATCATGATTTACAATATCAAATGCCTTTGAAAAGTCTAAAAATAATAGACTACTTAGTTTTGAACTGTCCATGGTTTTTTAAAGGTCATTTGTTACACTATGAAGAGCAGTAATAATGCTATGCTTTTTTCTAAAACCTGATTGTTTTGTGAATAAGAAGTTGTTATTTTCTAAGTATTTGATCATCTGCCTATGCACCACTTTTTTTTGATAACTTTTAACAGTGCAGGGAGAATGCTAACAGGTCTAAGGTGGGGCAAACATCGATGGATTGTTTATTTTGGGGTAAGGCTAGTTTCTATAAGTATGGATATGTCGAGGTGCCTAAAGAAAAATGTATTATGTTATTGCATGTAGGCAATATGGCAAGAATAACTTTATCATTTGTAAGTTAATATTGTCTAATCCAATGGCTGAAATCTTAATGGAATGTACTATTCTGTAAATTTTGTTTGAGGTAGTTGAATGGAATGAGAACAGGGAACGTGTATCATTATTAGAATTATTACTATTATCATTTCTGTCACCTCTACTGATACATTTATTCATACTTGTGATATTATGACTATTACCATTACATGCTGACAATAAGTAATAATTGATGTAATCAGTAGAGCCCCTTAAAAATGATTTTATTTTTAATTAAATTTTGTTTTTTAAATCTCACTTTTCAGTGTTATTTCGCGTTTATTCAAAATTACATATTATCTGAGGTGTTTAATTATTATTCTCATATTGAAATTATGTATACAAAATTAAAATTTACTATTGAAACCTTATATATTTGCTTTAAAATTCTTTGTCAAGTTTGTATGCATATTTCACAATTTTGTAGCCTAAAGTTAGCTTACTCTACAACAAAATACTAATCAAATTACAGCATGGTCAACATTTCTGCTTAATTTCGTGTTTATTTAAAATTCTTTTTTCGTAAAAGCGGTATTATTTCCTTTTATACAAGGATTTCGTGTAACAAGACGATTTCATTTCATTTCGCTTTTCAAAAACATTGTAAATCATATCTAAACACTATCAAAGGAAACAGTAGGCCCTACTTGATTCCATCTTTGTATGGCACTTTTCGCTTCATCGCGTCTCACCACTTTTTATGGGGCTCTAGTCATCAGGTTTTTGAAGGTTTTCAAGAATGCACTTTCCATTGCCAATAATAACATTTAACTTTTTTTAGATCATTCCAAAGTTTCTTAGCATTATTAGAGTGGGCCTTTGCTAGGTCAGTGAAATAACACATCTTACTTTTCCTTAACAAATATTTTACCTGATTCTGGAAGTATTTATAATTTTCATATTCAACTTCAAGCCTTGATTTCAAAACCTCCTTTTTAATGTATTATGTTGTTCCATGATATGTTTTATTTCCAATATCAACCAGGCACCCATTTCATATGAAAGTATGTAATTTCTTAATTTAAAAAAAAACCAAATTTGATATACTAAATTTTAGTTAGGCAAGGGACCATATTTTACAGCTCTTTTAGATATAATTTTTAAAAAAATTTAATTTTAGTTTTTCTGTGTCATGAAATGCTATTCTGTACAATACACTAGTGTTGCTTTGATTTTGATTTTGTTTTTGTTGGTTACACTGACATCACCCCCCCTCCCCCTCTTTTACTTTTTCGCTATCTTACAGGTAGGGGAAGTATTGTGATTGTCAAAAAAATCAAAAATCAAACTTTTGATGAATCTTGATGTTTCATGATCCCCCGAATCCAAAAAAGTGGTTTTTTGGACTTTCCGTCTGTCTGTCTCTCCAATTAGAGCCTAAGTTATTTTACCGATACGGCTAAAACTTGGTATCTAGGGTTTTCATAGGGTTGCCCCAAGTTTTTTTTTTTAAATTGGATATCTAACCCTAAAATTAAGGGTAGTTTACTGAAGGGCAAAAAGATAAAAAATCGATTTTCTCAAAATCTGCTCTAACGATTTTGATTAAATTTAATTTTTAAACATTTATAAATATTACAAACAAAATGAATTCTCTTAATATTTCGTCAAAATGACTTTAAGGGCTCTGGTCTGATGCGTAAATTATCTTTTTTTATAATATCTCCTAAAATTTGAGATATGAAATTACTTATTGTTTCAAATATGTAGGGCTCTTTATAATACAAATATTTTATAAGAAGCATATTTTTATAAAATCAATAACTTTCAATCTATACATAAATATATATATTTTTTATCTTTCCAAACACAAAAGGTGAAAATATTGCGATCGCAAAAGAAAATATAACCTGAAATGTTGATGGATGTCAACGTCTCAAGACCCCCAGAGTGGTCTTTGCCCTTGTGGACCCAACAGTAATATTTTTTATCGGTACAAACATACAAATGAGGACATTAATTCTTTAAAAACAAAATTATAAAATTTAAAACTGGGACTAAAAAAATGTTTTACATAAGTATAGTGAAATTTATGCTTGGGTTTGCTAGTGTTTATTATTTCATTTAACATATATTACAAGTTTTCAGTAAATATCTCCATTTTCAAACAATAGACCAAGAAAGTCCATGCGGAGTTCCGTACCATTTATTTTGGCACAGTTTTTAAAGTCAGTCAGGTTAATATACATCATTGAACTTGCAAAATTCATAGAGATATTGTATTCAGGTATGTCAATACAAAAGCACATTCGCACGGAAGCCATAAGGCTGCAACCTGCACCAATCAGAGCCATCACCCCAGCACATAGCAACAGGGTTTTCTCAAAAGACAAATTTATAGAAGACCACCTGTGCGAACATTCTTAAATAGTCAAGGAATACCATTTTAGAAACAATACAATCATTTGGGAACATTCTTGGTAGATCCAGCCCTACCCGTGCAAGATGAACACATTACAAACCCAGTCTTGCAAACATGACATTATTACATCAACATAAACCGTCTCCTTATTGGCCATACTTCCAAATCCAATATGAAAAATGTTGTGTCTTTGGACAAAATACCAAGACCTTTCGATAAGAAGATATCTAGACAGACTTGTATGATGGAGAACTTGTTGAAGTTAAAGAGAAAGAGAAGAAGAAATATTTACCCCAAAACTCTGCTACACCAAGCAGTGCAGACTTGAAAATAGGAAAATATGTGTTGGTATAATTTTTAGGGAATTAGGATAACATGCATAGATATGTTGATATTTGCCTAAATGAACCTGAAGAGGATGAAGAAATTGAAATTATGTTTTTAAATAAGTGTCATGGCAAACAATTATTTTAAATGAATGAAAAAGATGTTTCCTTTGTCTTTGTACATACATTATAGTTAGGACTATTTAATTATGTTATTTGTGTTTTGGGTGACCTGGCGGTCTAGGGGGTAAGGTGTCGGACTTCTATGCTGGCGGCCGGGGTTCAATCCTCGGTCCCGGCAAAGATTTATCTGATTACCAAACCCTTCCTTCACCTCTGACAAGACATCTTGTGAATGTGGGGAATGCCAGGCCTCCACCGTGGTTCGGATTCCTCTTTAAGCTGTAGGTCCTCCATTCCATCTCACAATCATCCTACCATTACACATTAGCGTAAGTGCGTATAACCCGAACGGGTAGTAAGATAATAATAATAATAATATTTGTGTTTATGATTTATTAATGGAATATATTGTTTTTTATTGTACTCCTTCTATATACGATAAAAACTTTTCACTATACTATTATTGTAAATGAAATAAATTTAAATGTTATATTTGCACTGTCTCACACCTGTAACAATTACTTTCAGACCCATAACAGAATATAACAATTTTTAACTGAAACAATTTATGTTGTAATATCAGGCTCATATGTTGTAATATCAGGCTCACTTCCAAGGTGGATGGCTATCGTCTTATTTTTCAAAATAAATTTTTGTTAGAAGGTTTGTTTAATACACATCACAGAGAAATTAAAAAACACTTGTAGGGTAATGTCTAAAAATTCTCACACCTGTAACGAACATTAAAAGTCTTTAATGCAAGGCTTAAATATTTAATTTTGTAATTCCAAAAGGGACATAATTAAGATGAAAAATTGAGGTTTGAACTGCAAATAAACTCTTCATAATAAAATTGTATTTTAGGTATTTTAAAAGGGTTATTTGCTTGAAAATCTTGTACAAATGTCACACTCGTAACTGCGGAATGGTTGCAGGGTAGATTATTTTAGTTTTTATGTTAAATATTCTTTAAAGGTGTATAATATTTGTTAAAAATACTAATAATTATGTTGAAAATTTCCACCTTCTCATAAATTGTTTTGGCCCACTTCACGTCTTCCCATGAATCTACCTTTGAATCAGATACAATACGTTTTGAAATTAAGTGTTTGTAATCCCTAATGGTTTTCCTAGTTTTGGTAGAAATGGGAGTAACTAGATTGTATGAACAGTATGTAACTAATGTTATGGTCAGTAAACCCTAAAAGCCCATATTGGCCGACGTAAAAGACTTTGAGTTTTTTTAATTAATATCGGGTCTATAAGTTTGCATATTTAATGTAAATCTTGGGGTTTGATTGATTATCTGCTTTAAATCATAAGTATCTAGTAAAACATTAAGAATTTCACATTGGGGGAGTTCAGTTGAGCCAGATTTATATTAAAATCACCAATTAAAATTACATAATCATAAACAGGTAAAAAATGGTCAAATAGTATTTCAATACTTTAATTTCTGAGTATGGAACTTCTGGTGGCTTGTTTAGAACTCCATATGCGAGCCTAACATGTTTAAAGCTAATTTATATCCACAGTTTTATTTTTGAAAAAACATAGGAAAATGTATCTAGATTTTTTCTACTGTATGGTGCAACAGGTAAAATACATCCCCTGATACTTCTTCAGGCGGCACAACTTCGACCCGTTCCTTCACTATGTATTCAAACATCTGGTTTTAGTAGATGGTCTTCAAGCTATCATCTCTCTGTGTGATATTTAACGACTTAAAACATTATTCCTTAATACTGAGGTTGTTATATATCAACATCCACAGGGAAATTCCTTTAGGATATTGGCAGCCTTAGTAGTTAGTGTTCATGTGTGTTTCTCAGTGATGCCCATTGTTTCTATGTTCCAGGATCGTCTCATATGGTCGTTTGACAGGAAATGTGTTTATTCCGGCATGATTCTATTAACTGCTACCTGGTTTAATGTAATATCAGATCTGTTTCCACTGAGCATACAACCAAACTTTGACGGAAGTATCAGCCAGCAGCTGTTTATATGTATGGATAGGATCTCTACATCAGGGGGTGTAGCGGAGTGCGATGAATAAACGTGTGCTCTCGAAAGCAGCAGCTGGGGTCGTGGCTCTGGTCCAAGTTCCATGTGCTGGCTTGCTGCAGCTGTAGATGATTTAAAACCGGCAAGTCACATTTTGTTATAGTATGGACTTTACTATGAAGTTGGATTGACTTCCCCCCTCTACAACACAATGGGTCTATTTGCTCAATACACTTGGTCCTGTGATCCAGATGTGTGCAGTTTGTAGAAAAGTGAAGGTTAGTGATGAGATGTTCACCTTGCCAACAGAAGCGCTGAGTTCTTACATCCCACTACACATAGGCTTATCGCGAAGTTTCTCGCATTCGGAACAAAATGCTTTGGTCTTCTTGGCACAATTTTTCACAATGTGGCCTTGATTCAAGCAAAGAAAGCAATGGTTGGTGGTGTTTAGTTTCTGTATTCGGTCTTTTACGTCCTGGATTGTATCGCATTCTTGCACCCATTGGCCCCTAAGTTCAAAAAAAGACAACGGATTACTTGGCAGCTTATTTTCTTCTATTTTAGGCTAAGAATGAACAAAATTGAGAACAAACCGATTCCAAGTGTGTCGTTAGTGCAGAGAGATGTAGAATCTACCAGTACCAAGTTATCTAAACTTTGGATTTACATCCATTGGACCTGAAAACTGTCCTGTACCTGAATGTGTTGTCTGTGGAGGAAAAAACTAAGCAATGAAGTGTGGTCCCTAGTAAATTGAAAATACATTTGAATACCAAACACAGTCAACATAGTTAACAATTAATATGTACTCTATCTTGAGTGGAGTTTGCTCTTTAGTAGTGGGATTCAATTCTTAGAAAGGAATTCATACGCTTTCTTCTTTAATTTCTTGGTTTAAGATTTCCTGATTGTATTCTGCAACAAATGCAACCTAATTATTTTTATTTATCTAGCCAAAAAAAAGGGTGGAAGAGGGGGTTAGGTTTCTCATACAATTGAGACGTTTTTTCAAAAAATATCTAAAAATGTAAATTTCCATGAGAAGGGTTTTATATTTCCACAGTAAATATCTAGGCCTATCTAAAATGATTGATTCATATTTGAGTGTATTGAACATCCATTATTTAAAATATTTTAGTAAAAAAAAGCATACATTTAAAACAATATAGGGTGAAAAAAAGTTAAAAATGAAAGTTATGTTAAAATTGCTTTGAAATTAAATTAGTTAATTAAATTGATGTTACTACTAAAATAATATAGATCACAAAAACCAATTTTTTGGGATTTTGTTAAACATACATGTCTTAAAAATCAACTAGAATATTTTCATTTTAATTATTTATAATCTATAATTTTTTATTTGTAATCAATATTTAAATAAACTAATATAGTAAATAATATTGAATCTTTGAAATTAATTATACCAATTTTATTTAGATTCTAAATCGAAATATTCTAACACTATTCTTGTATTTACTATATTGGTCTCAATTATGATAACTAAATCATCATTATAAGAAACTATCCTTGTTTGACATCTCGAAAACACTTTGCTCTTTCAATTGTTTGTGCATTTTTGATTGATTTATATAAAAATGTAACTTCCAAGTCAAAGCTAGCAAAATATGTACTTCACTACAACTCTAATTTTTTTTATATTGGCATTATTTGATAACTATAGCTTTACTTACTCTATGCCGTAAGGAACTCAAATGTTCATTGCTGCACTCACAAAAGTATGCCACCTATCACTATCTTGAACTAAATCTATCAACTCCAATCTTAACCTAGTTCTATCGAGTTCACCTCATCACACCCTATCCCTATCTTGAGATAGTTCGATCCAATCAACCTCATTACACTATTCCTATCTTGAAATAGCTATATTCAGTAGGTCCTGCCCATCTTAATCTGTGAGATTAGATTGCCCTAATAGTTATTACTTCTAAACAAATTTCATAATTATTTTTTGAATGTCATTACCAATCCAGATTATTTCCAAAATTTTCACCACTCCATGTTTTTTCAGTGTTAAATAATAATCTTGTGCTAATGTAATAATGTTATTATTTTTTCATTTGTCTTTCCTTTGGCTATTTTAGTAAATACTCGAATGGAATTAAAAAAATGTATTTTTATGACAAAGTAATAGTTTATCTTCGTTAAAACCTTACCTTTTTCTGTAAATCTGTAAACAGTATCTAGTAGGATTAAATTTTATCTGTGAGAAACCCTGCCTACTATTGTAATGCATTTAAACATCACAAAAGCTTTAAATGTTAGCCAAAGATTAAATTTAAATTTCAATATAACTTCAAATAATATATTTTGTTAACTATTTGACCTAAGCAAGTTTTGCTAAGACGCCTGCTAAAAAGAAAGCTAGTTTTTAAATATTTACCAAATTGAAAAATAACCAATGACTTTATGCTAAATCTAATTTAACAGTAAAAAGACTAACTAAAATATATTAAATTAAAACCAACTCAGTTTTGAAATTTTTGGGCAAACTTAATTTTGGTGACATGCTCCTAATTACCCTCAACATAAATATCCACAATAAAAATTTTAATTAGTAATTTTTTCTTATGACCATACAATTAGCTAGCTGACCCTTGAATACCTTATCAAAATCTACTGATAAGCGGTATAACAGTTGTTTGCACCAAGTCCTACTACCTGTTCAGGTTATATGCCTATCTACTAATTACACTAATGAGTTAGGGATGAGGAAAATTGAATATAGAGGAATCAATCGCCCCACTTTGGGCGTCGATTGAAACACTGCGGATTAATTCCCTGATATAATAATGCTGTGATGATGTTTAGGTTGTCTAAAGCTCCGTGATCGAGTGCTTATCATCACTGTACGGAAAAGATAACCGTTTAACCAGCTGTCTATAGCTCCGTGTTCGAGCACTAATTAAATCTGTATATTAATAAAATTGAAGAAAGAGAACTGTTGATGGCTGTTTATTCACACACGGTTTATTTAAATGACACCTGTTAATTACTTATACATATTCCAATTAAATGTTTTATATCACTGCACACTTGTGATATTAATGTAAGTTATTTTATACTGTGTTAGACTGACTGGCTTGTGCGTGGGCAGAGATCCCGGTGTAGATGTTTGGATCCCGGATGGTGTGTGCTTGTGTGACTTATGCGTGGGCGGGAGACGCCTTAAACATACGCACAACGGTTTATATATGACATACCCCTTGCCTTTTGCTCCCCTCGTCAACAGTGTAAAAACCAACTAATAGAAAGAGTCCTGGCAGGTGTTGTGAAGGCTAGCTTCTTATTGGTATAAGGAAATGGCGTCTTTTGAAAAATACTGCGGAGTTGTTCTTTTTAACAGGAAAGATGGTATAAAAAATATATTTTAGTGGTGAAATCCTTTTCACATTGTTTCTAAGAAGCGCGTGTTTCTTCATTAATGAATCTTAAAAGGATACCCTACCTATATTACTTTAAATAAAAATTACCTTCATCCATGACTTTTTACATAATTTAGAGTTAATTAAACCAATATCACTGCAAAGTGTACCCACACTTGTGTTGAGAGAGTGGAAAACTAGCTAGAAAAAATCAGCACACCCGACCAGGATTCAAACCTCAATCTCCTAATCATCGGCAATCTAAACTATTGCAAGAGTGATGCCTTATAGCTTAGACTACCATTCAACCACTGAAATAGGTCTAAAACAAATTACAATTAAATATATATCTTTAAACCTTGAATAAATTAGTTTATTGAATCTTCTAATCCCAACTCGAATATCCCTAAGGATATGCATGAATTTAAAAAAATGACACATGGTTACAGGAATCAAACTCAGAAATGTGTCCAGGTATCATTTTTCAAACTTACGAATGTGATGTTTGATGCAGCTGTATAAAGATCATTTCCATTGTTTAAGCTCTGCTAATCATTTACAATAATAGTTGAACAACTAGAGGCTTAGCTCCAAACCCTTAAGAATTTAAAGTAGGCTCCTATTTGGTTATTCAAAGCTCCCATCCCAAATACTGATTTTACATTGGAATGTTTTTCTCAGTTTTCTCAATTTCTGTTTAGGAAACATTCAAATTATTTTCCTTTAATTTTGTTTTGACAAAAATTATACACATTTTTTAACACTAGCCTTAGTCACAATTCCCTTCACTGTTCTCTCTTAGTTATCAAAAGGGAATTTTCAGGGATATCTCCAGAAATTGATATATTTCACGGTAGGAAGGGCTTTCCTATTTTTGGTGGCTCGTGATGGTGAACTTCTCTTTGAAGTAAAGTAAATTAAAGTTAAAAAAATATATTTAACTCTGGTTATCGTTACAATTAATTTTATCAGAATCTAGGCCAGTTAGTTACTAACTTGTTGACAGCGAATACAAATAATAATAATAATAATAATGATAATCACAAGAATAACAATAATGAAAATAACAATGACAACTCAATAACAACATTGACAATGATAACACTTTTTAAAAGATCTGGAGTCTGGGTCTTACTGTGACTTATGTGAAAGAAATGTCTCTCCAATTTGAGTTTGCCCTCACTTTTAAATTTGTTCCTGTTTTCTTAATGCTAATGCACCTTCCAACATAATCACTTTTTTTTAAATTTGAAAAGCATCTACATAAAGAATCCCTAAGGAAACACTTTTAGTTTCACTATGTACAAACCTTATTTATAAAAACAAAACAAATTTCAAGGCTATAGTTATCTTTTATTTAAATTAATAAGGTGGGGTCAGGGCTAATTTTTGTTTTACTTTTCCTACTCATCAGTTTTTGATCTCTAGAAGAAGAAAATTTGTTTTTTAACATTGAATAGCTATTTGAAGGTTTTAGCTACTTGAAGGTTTGGTAGTACTCAAACATGCACAACTAATGAACAAAAAAAGCATTAAAAAAGTTGGATCTAAAGGTACAGAAACTACTGTGTCATGGCATGAGAACACATACTATTAGAAAATGTAATGAAAAAATTACCATTACTAATGTGATATTAAAGGAAAGTAGGTGCCTTAGTTATGAAAGAAAATGTAAAGCCTGGACTGAAGTCGATAAAGCTGCTGGCGGGCGAGTGCTGTTTCTCTCGTTCCACATTGTAATGTTGACTTCATTTAAGTTGAATGGCGAGTACTTCAGTGTGAAGGAATTCCAAGTAATTGGAATTGCACCTGAAAGAACAAGATTGAAGGATTTTCTTAATCATCCTAAGTATCCTGAGCTGACAAGGCTTGCCAATGCTACCCTATGGAAATGCTGATGTTTAGCAATAATTCTCACAAATGTCAAACTTTCTAACCAACAACAAGACCTGACTCAGTCTACCATAGATGATCTTAAACAAGAGAACAGTGTCATAAAGTACCGTTCACGAAGCACTTCGTTTAGAAAAGATTTGGAGCCCATAAGTTGTACTTGGCTAGACTAGAAGAAGAGAAAAGGATTCAAGCTAGGTGGGAGAAAACATAGAAAGAAAAAACAAATTCAAGCAAAAGGGAATGTTTTGGAAAATAAATTATAGGAAGCTAAAGAGGAAATACAAAAAGAGAAACTGTTTAAAAGCAGGAAACACACTAAAAGAAGAAGTTCATTTTTACAAGTAATTAGTGGCGGAAGCTTGTGAAAGGGATTGCAAATGAAAATCAATGATTGTAAAGGTTTGCAAATAGCTCACACCACGCAATCAATTGGAAGAAAGTGACTGCTTTGGAGAAGACAAAGACTCGAACAAAAGCAAATTCAAGAGAGGAAGACAACATTGTTGGACCACTTTTGTGAATGCCAATCAAAGAAACCCCAATGAAACCTAAAGACTGACTTTTTTTTAAAATCTTTATTTGATTCGCAGATTCATTTAAAAAACTATTCCCAATATTGAGGGCATGATTATTTTAACCTGTAAAATCATTGATGATAATTATCTATAATAATTATTGTTGGTTGGTCGGTGACCTGGTGGTCTAGGAGTAAGGTGTCAGACTTCTGTGCTGGCGGCCGGGGTTCAATCCCCGGTCCCGGTACAGATTTATCTGATTTCCAAACCCTTCCTTCACCTCTTACAAGACATCTTGTGAATGTGTGGAGTGCCAGGCCTCCACCGTGGTTCGGATTCCACGTTAAACTGTAGGTCCTTCATTTCATCTCACAATCACCCTGCCATTACACATTAACGTAAGTGCGTATAGCCCGAACGGGTAGTAAGACGCGATGCTAATAATAATAATTATTGTTGGTATTTTGTTTCGCTACTGTTATTTTCAAATTTGAACTATTAGTGAAATGGTGAGGTAAAATAAATATTGTACTAAAGAGGGGGGTAAGAAATAAATGTTTATTTTGTCACTATCAGATGAATTATGCTGTTTTTAAAATGTCCTACTTTTCTTTCTTCTAACACCCAAAATGTGCTATTAGGTCTATAGGGAGGAATGTACCCCCTTTTTCATGTAGGTAGACTGGAAAACCACAAGTAGGGGAAAAATACTCACTCTGTCTGCCTAGGTTTTAAAATTAAACTTAAATGAGCCTGACATCTTGTCCACATGCCCATTATGATTGGTGATTACTAATGGTAGTTATTATAACATTTGCTCTCACAGAGAAACAATTTCCCAATATTGAACTTTATAAATATCTGATGGAGGACGCAGACACATATATAGACATATATTTATGCATAAAAATCTTTAAACAATGGCCAAAAACTGAAAACACCAGTTCATATACAATATTTGACTGTAGGAATGTCAGGAATGCCATTGTCTCATGTTAAGTGTGAGCAGTCCCGCCCACCCCTCTAGGGAACGTTTCTAAAATAGCTTATTTGGTAATGACTAAGATACTTCACGATCATACCTCCCTCCCTTTCCAAGCCTTCACTGGGGGTTGTTACATCAGCTTTGTCTTTGTGCTTGCACATATATAGTGCTACAGCACAGAATGCATACAGTTCACATTTCAATTTATTTGCATATTGTTATTTGAATAATGCACTCTGTACCATAAGCTATGTACAATATTTATTCATTAGTAATAATTATCCTGCATACAATACTGCACATTGCAGTAATTATATTGTTTTAGTTACTACCCACAGTATATAAGTTAGGCCTCTATATAATAAACAGTGTTCAAGCACTATGATTTAAAAAATAATGTTTTCTTCTTAATAGTGTTCTATTTGAGCAGCTTGTTTTCAATGTCACTAAAACCATCGTTTACATAACATCATTCCACTTTAAATGCTTTGATTAGTTACCAACTTATTCACTGGATTTATTTAATTTATTCTCTTGCATGGGATTACATAGTTATTAATTAGTAGAAGTGTGCTGATTCAGTAAAACCGATTATCGATACCAATTATCAATTGTTTAAAATAATCGTTCATGTTATGATTATTTACATTGATTAATCCTGATTAAGGATTATTTCTCAATAAATATGGGAAAATATGCTTAAGAGAATGATAACAGTTAATGTAATTAATACAAAAAGATTGTATGCATACAAAAATATATTTCATCCATAACCGGCTTTTGCATAGCCTGCGACCCAGATGCAATGTTTATATGTTTTTTTTTGTGATTTTGATCACTAAACTTCTACTTATACAAAGCAATGATTAATCGACATAATAATCTACAATCACAATTAATTTTCAATACACTAATAATTGCCCAATAACGATTCATCGATATCTGCATAAGTAGGCCTACACCCTAACTAATTAGTGTAATTTTAATGTTACATACATTTGTTTTAATTTCTTATATGTAATAATAATTTTTAATACTCCATAGTAATCATCACAAACTCATATTTAATCTATAACTAAGTTATATATTGTATTCATATTGTGAGTTTAACTACTATTATTAGAAATTGTTTTGTTATTTGACCACTTGTTGCTGCAGTTAACCTCTGAACAAGTTTTCTCTCTCTTTATGAATATTAAACTAAATCTACTTAACTTCACATACATTTTATACTAAACTAAATCTTCTTAACTGCATATACATTTTATATTAAACTAAATCTTTCTTAACTTTATATACATGTGAGAAGGTCACATTATTAAGTTAGTTATTCTGAAATAGGAAAATAATAAAATATGTACATTAATCCATAAGATAGTTTCAGGGGAACAAACAAAGTAAACACATTTAATTAAAATTGGGCTTAAAAATGTTTGCTTAAAATTATATATTCAGTTCAATTTTAGAGTGTAAACCACCGTTCTTCACTTTCAAATTGTAAATATACCAATGAGTAAAATAAATCATTGCTACCTTATAAACTTAACTTCATCCTCCAATTGACTAGAGATTAAATTATATCAACACAAACTTGGCCCACCACCCTTAACATAAATCCTATATTTCTTACCACAAGAGCCTTACAGCCAAGGTTATTTCAATTGATCTTCTAAAATTTCATAGGAAATATTGGCAAATTTTAAATATTGAACAGATTTTTTAGTTTTGGTAAATTCTCTTTTGTGAGCTTAGGGTGGAATGGTAGGGATTATGAGTTAAGGGCAGTATTTTTGCAGTTTTAAATAAACGAATAAGTTTTCACCAAAATAATTCAAAGCTTTCTTCAGTAAAACATGGAGTTTAATTTTCTTCACATAGTAATCTAAACATTTCTTGAATATATGTCAATTGTCGGTGACCTGGCGGTCTAGGGGTAATGTGTCAGACTTCTGAGTTGGCGGCCGGGGTTCAATCCTCGGTCGCGGCAAAGATTTATCTGATTTACCAAACCCTTCCTTCACCTCTGACAAGACATCTTGTGAATGTGGGGAATGCCAGGCCTCCAACAGTGGTTCAGATTCCACTTTAAACTGTAGGTCCTCCATTTCATCTCACAATCACCCTACCATTACACATCAGCGTAAGTGCGTATAATCTGAACGGGTAGTAAGACGCGGTGCTAATAATAATAATAATAATAATAATTTTAAATCCCAAGCACTATATATTTGGTCAGCATCTTTATTCAAGGTTTTTTATTTTCCAAGTGTGTCTGTGGAGTTGTCCTCTCCACGAAGCCCCTGATAGCGTGATAGCTTACTAAAAGCAATCTCAACAGTGCCTCCATGGCCTTCAAATGGCTCGAGGGCTGAAAGGGAGGGAAAGAGACTAAGGCTCATGCTCGTCTTGTATGTCCCCTGTACAATCAGCAGCGGTAGAATAAAAGCAATGTTTAAACTGCCTCTTGCTAGCATGGAATGAAAGAATTACTCTAAATATCCACACTTAGTTATCATTGTCAATGTTGCAGCATACAGAGTATCAGTTACATTAGTTGTGTTTACTGGTGGTTCTTGTACGTGTCATAATTTGTTTTATTAAAGTGTTAGTTTTTATATTTTATTTTATTTATATTATTGTTTTAATATAAACTTATATTTTCAATAAGTGTGTGGGTAACGAGGAATGTGTAGTTAGTAAATTATTAGTGAAATCTTTTTTCAAGTTTTCAAGACTTTGCTTTTAAAAGAGAGATTGTTAAAACTGGTAGACCAACACATGATCTTCCGCAACTTACTTTTAGTAATTTTTATAGTAAGTCTTATTCCATTCATTTAAGTTGAATTATTTTTATGAAATTATTTATTTTGTTCTACTCCCATAATGGTCATCTTAAAAATTAGTTCATGATTTATAGTTTATTTTGACTTAAATTATGCGCCCAAGAATTTAATGCAAAAAATAATTCAAGACTGCTTGCCCAATTCCCTAGCCCACCAACTGCCACTGCCTGTTTCTAAACTTGATTATTTGCACTACAGATTTACAGATATGTATTTATTGTTGCAGGATACTCTTAACAGGAACATGACTTTGCTAACAAGATCATTCAAACAGATGGAAGAAAGAAAAATTTGCAAAGCCACAGCAAGTAGCAATTGGATTAATATTAATTCCCCCTCCCCAATTAGGTGGTTATAGCTTTCAATGCCTATCACCTTTCCTCTAAACAACCTCACCAATTTCTAACCCTTCATCTAAGTCGTTAACACTGTTTGTAATGAACGTAATTAAACAATTCTTGCTGTTAGTTTACTGTATAAATTGTAAAATTAGATAATATTAGTAACAGTACTTGATAGAACTGCCTATTTAGATGATAGCATACTGCTGACAGTAGACGTGTTACTGCTGTCATTTAAAGCTACAGATCTAATTATTCAACTGACTCTGGGAGTGTTTAGATATTCAGGGTGTCTACCATTCGGGAAAATCAGGGAAAACGGGAATTTGAAATGATCGGGAAAAAACAGGAATAAGTCGGGAATTTGGTAAATTCAACCAAAAATCTGGCAAAATGTTGTTTTACTCAAAATATGGAATATAATAATCATTAAATCTGTAAATAACACTGTTATTCAAACTATAGTTTTTTTTTGTTTGTATCTGTGTAATATATTTTATAATTCCTAGTAAGCAATGTTAATACCGATTTCGGACAAATGTTTATTCAAATGTTAAAACTTATTATTAATTAAAAAAGATTAGTAGAAAAATGAGGTGGGAGGGGGGGAGTTAGAAGGATGTGACATACTTTTTAGTCGGGGAATTTCAGGAAATGATCAGGGAGAAAGTCTGGGATTTCATTGGTCAAGTTGAGTAGACACCATGGATATTGCATACTGATGGCATCTTTACATAATAATGATAAGCTTGGTAATACCAAATTTTATCCTTTTTAACTCTTCATACCTAGGATATTCTAGAAAAATAAAATCACATGATTAAGTTTTGTGTTACACTTGTGCTGGTGACACAAAGATTCATCACATCCTGTTAAGTGGTTGTTGATATTATTTGTGCTTGTAAATAAAGTGTTTTATATCACCTCGTCTTACTACCTGTTCAGGTTATAGGCATATGTGATAATTACTCCACTAGGGTAGGGATGAGGAAGGAAGTATTTTAGAGGTAATTTACCCGTATTTGTATGGAAGGAGAGTGGGAAACCATTTAGTGAAAACCACACTTGGTATACCCGACCAGGATTCAAACCTTGATCTCCCGTAATCAGTTGGGTAGTCCACAACAGAAGTGATTGTTCCGCCTCTGAAGCAGGCTCAATAAGTTAACTTGAGTTAAATACAGCCTAATAGTTACCTTGTACTTATTTATGTTTTTGGTAATTAGTGTTGGGTCAGATACAGTAGTCCCGTGGCTTCTTTGGTGCTGACTGACAGCTCACAGCTGACTTATGACAGTCAACATTTAGGTATAATACCTAAATTTTGACCATCAGAAGTGACAGCTGCTAAACACATGTTTTTGCAGAGCATATGGTTCAGCGTAGGGATACATAATTTGGTCTGATAACTTTTCAAAGCTTTTAGCTGTCAACTGTGAGCTGTCAGTCAGCACCAAAGAAGCCATGGTGCTACTGTAAATATATCTTGAACTCTTTTAGACAAAATTCTTGGCTTCTCCCACAGCATATTATAACTGGGTCCGGATTTTGCCTATTTGCATTTTCATTTCCTTGATGGTAAAACATTGGTAGTTGAGATATATATTCATTTCATAATATTATGGGTACAATATGTTTTATAGGGCCTATAGTTGTCTATACTGTAGGTTTTTGCCTATTTTATGGATAAGATATATAACATGCTTATTTCGGCTTTGGTCTCTATCGATTTTTCATACAGTATGGATTTTTTTCTGAAAGAGGGTCCAGGTTCTTGGAAATTGTAAGTTTTGGCGTAATTGTTTGGGATAGGTTTGAAAATCCACACTTGTTAAACAACTTACAATGGGCGTAAATCGGGTGGGGGTTATTAAGAACGGTGCCAGACATCTTGGGAGGAAACAGCATGTTGTTGTAGGAGAAAAGTTCAACTTCTTCGGAAACAGCAAATTTGAAAGTTTTTCCTTGACATTGAGAAGTAAAATTCAGATTAAAAGATATATATATATTTGAAATTATCACCCATTTGACTACTGAATATCTAGAATAATGTCCAGTGATTAACATCATGTGACCCACTCGTTGGGTGAATGGTCTCAGGCGTCACTCTCATAGTTGACTGGACTGCCACTGAAAGGGAGATCGAGCTTCGAATTACGGTCCGGTGTACTTATGGTCTTTTGCTAAATGGTTTTTCACTCTCCCTCCATGCAAATAAAGATACACCTTTGCTAAATTCCAACTTCCTAGTCCCTAATCTATGAGCGTATTTAGTGCAACATATATGTATAACCCGAACGAGTAGTGAAACGTGGTGCTAAAAACCAAAATAATTGGGAATTGGCTGTAGGTATCTAAATAAAAGTAACCAATTTTGGTGGCTGCATGGTCTAAGGTGTTACTCTTGGAAAAGACTAGACTACCGATGACGGGGAGGTTATGGTTGTATCCAGGTTTAGTTTACTGTGTGTGGTTTTCCCTAAATGGTTTCCCACTCTCTCCATACAAATTTGGATAGGTTCTACACAGACTCTAAATTCAAATTTCTTCATCCCCAGTCCACTAGCTTAATTAGTGCATCAGCGTACAACCCAAATGGGTTGAAAGATGCACCGCTAAAAAGGGATGGTAAAATCATTTTTACATTGCTCATTGTATGCTTTTTTTTCCTGTTAAGTGTCTAGTCTGACGCCTACATCCCATATTTTTAATGTCTATTTGCCTGCCTATTTTAATCATTTTTTGCGCCTAAGAGTCCACTCAATAGTAAAAGTAGGTGACAGAACCCTCTCATCTCCCAGCACCCTCCGGATTCTTCTCTAAGACTGCTTATTTATTAAATTTTGAAACTTATTTTAAAAGCTCCACCACAGTTCTCATACACTTAATCATTTAATTTATATCATTTGAATGATAGTACATTTGAATTCAATAGGTATAGGCTCCACATCTTGGTGTACAAATAGTTTTTATCTCATTTTCAACGGTTTGTCCATTTTGTGATTTCCAGGAAAATGCTCCACCATTTATTCATATTTTTCAACTGTTAAACTTGCTTATCTTTATTCACTAAGCATTGTTTTGTAACATAACTAAAAATACCATAAACTAATCCAAAAATATATTCATTTCCTCTTCATGAATTAAAGTATTTTCTGTTGAAAATCCTCCAACTACCTTAGAAGCAACCTTTGAATCCATAAAGCTTAAATAATTGCCCTAATTGGGCTGCAATAAAGATATTTTTTCATGGATCATGAATAGTATCTAAAAAAATTATTTGACAAGACTACATTCGATTTGTAATATTGGAACCGGAATATGTGGAAAAATAATCACCCATGTTTTAAAATTGAGCTAAGTGTGCTGCACACTCCTTACAAAATAAAACTCATGAAGCATAGACATGTATTTAAAGACTGCCAATATTTAGAAAAAAATATCTATAGGGAAAACCAGGAATAACGCTGGATTCTTTTCTTCTAAAGTTAGAGGTTCCACACATACTATATACAACCAAATGCTGTCAATCCTAAACATGTTTGTTACTTTTTTATACTCATTGATAAAACCAATAATAAAGAAAAGGTGCTAATTAATTATGTGATAAGTCATCTCGGTATCATTGGAAGGAAGCTAAGCAATAAAATTATCTATATTATTATTTCAGTTACCTCAAGTGACTGCCAAGAATGATCAGAGTAAAATTTTTATTTGAGTTAGCAGTGCTACTCTATTGTGTCTACATTAACTGCTGATTTTAGCTTTTATTTTTACTTAATCTCGACAGCTTGGAGAGAAAGTATTGTGATTGTCAAAAAAATTGAAACTGAGGTTTTGGTAAATGTTGACGTTTCATGACCCCCCTGGAACAAAAAGTGGTTTTCGCAATTCCGTGTGTCCGTACCTCGGGCTAGAGCCGAAACTATTTTACCGATTGGCCTCAAACTTGGTACCTGAGATTCCAACAAGGTCCCTGCAGGGATTTTTGAAATTAGGCATCTAAACCCTAAAATTAAGGGTACCTAGTTTACTGAAGGGCAAAAGGCGAAAAAATAATTGTTTTCTCAAAATTTTCTCCATCAATTTTGATAGATCTTATACCTAGACACTGTATATCAATATAAACAAGATGGCAATTCTCATTTTCTTTGAAAATGTCTTTGAGACTACCTTACATTGGACACATTTCCCAATTTTCATAATTTCTCTGCAACTATTTGGGAAACAAAATAACTTATCATTGTGAAGGTTAGTACAATTAAAGATCAACATATTTTATTTGAAAAATATTGTTATAGAAACAATAGTTCCTGAGCTAGAAGCAAATATAAATGTATTTTAATTCAAGTGTTTGAAAATGAATTTGATCCTGATGCTATTTTTTCAATTTTTCTTAAACAGTGTTCCTAGTTCCTAATGCCATAGAATAACAGTGCATTATTTTAATTTATGATCTTTGGTTTAATGTTTCTACAACAATGTATGGGCCTATTATTTCGCTTCACAAATCCTGTGAGTTCTTAATAAATGTCTATTTTAAGATAAAAGCGAAAGAAAGTTGGCGTGGTATGCTGTACCATTTATTTAACAAGATATTTTCTAGATACATTCCTAAATTATGTTAGCAAATAAATAACTTTTACTGTCAATGTACTGAAATGTTGTCCAAAAAAAAGTTAAATGTTTTAAAGTTCAAACTAGACCTTCATTTTAGTTGTATTACTCACATTTCCTACATTTATTGCATTTATTTGTTTTCAGAGATAACACCATTTTGATGTTTTTTCTCGAATTCTGAAGAAAATCCTATTCTAACATTGGTGCTGTTATAATTATTTTCCATTCTACACTTATTTGCTTATTGGTAATTTTAATAATCACCCATAAATATCAATAACACGTATTACTTGTTTCCAAACATATTATGTATGATGTTTTTATTTTGAAAATTAAAATACATGAATTTACCTTGTGATTTGTATCTAACTATTCATTTACCCAGACACTGTATAGATAGAAAGATGACATAAAAATTGATTTGTAACTCATTTACTTATCACCAAAAGGCTAATCATCTTTCTCAAATAATAAATCATAACGTCTTTGTTCATTGGAAGCATTGCAACTTATAAAGTGTGCGTATTTTTTATTTACTGTGCAATTATCATTAACTTAATTGGTCTTTTTATTTGTCCTGCCAGTATCAATCTTTCCTGTACCTTATTACAAATGCAAAAGAAAAGGGGGAAACAATTATATATATATCCTGTTTTCCTTTGATATATATATATTCTTTTCCCCCCTGATATATATATTCTTTTTCCCCCTGATATATAAATATATCCTTTTTTCCCTGATATATAAATATATCCTTTTTTTCCCTGATATATAAATATATCCTTTTTCCCCTGATATATAAATACCCTTATTTCCCCTTTTGTGACTGTGCGCGCATGCATACATACACAGAATGCTAACAGACTTGAATAAATAAAGGACTTATGCCAGAATGATGGAAGACTCCCAGGATAGAAATGCCTAAGGGCACAGTTTCGTTGATACCTGTCTACAGACAGTTTCGTTCATACCTGACTACGGACAGTTTCGTTCATACCTGACTATGGATAGTTTCACAAAGATGTGATATATATCATATACACATACCTTTTTTTTTATTGCAGTGAATGATTCAATAGTCTAAAGATCCCATCTCATGACTGATTAATTGTGATGCTATGTATGTGACTATACACTTGATCCAGAAATAGTATCCGAGTACAGCTTTCCTTTTTTTTTTTTCTCCCCCCCCC